>JARYGA010060017.1:30657-51686 GCA_030545235.1 Helianthus tuberosus
AACGAGCCGATCAAATTATTCAATTAACCACCTAAGCGATGGAAGATTTGATGCCCGGCCAAGCGGTATTTTATATACCGTAACCCAAGCCCGTATAGGGAAAATAAGTTAAAAGTATTTACCTGAGCAAAGTATAATTCACAATTAGCAAAATGCACGTAACTTTTACTGGTCCTCCTAATCTGGAACGAAGGTTTTATATAACCTATTAGAATCCTAACGGGTCTTTTATTAAGCTTAGGCTTAGACCGGTTAGTTTCAAAGATACGGTTCGTACGCACGATTAAGCGAAGACCGGATAGAATGTGATTTAGACCCGACAAGTTCAGAGACTTGTTTAATATGGGTCCTTCATGCACATTCTGGATTTTGAGATAAAACCGATAAGGTTTGACCCGTTTCGGCTAATTTATGTAAACTTGTTACATAAACCGAACCGAACGCGTAATAAGCGTAACGGGTATCCGTAAGAGCCATATACAGGTTTCCTAGGTTAATATGCTTCAAATATGTTGTGACATCAGTAAGATGTCTTATATTATGCCCGAAACGATTTTAAACACAAACTATGCCCCGTAGGGGTAGTTTGGTCATTTTAAAGGTTGTAAAAGAGTTTAAATGATAACCTGAGTTAAAGGCCTGATGTAATCAGCAAATATACTTATTTTGATAAGTTATAATAGTAGGATAAAGTATACATATGAAATTTATCAGTTATAACCAAACTATGCACCGAAGGGCATTTTGGTAATTTCACATAAGCCGTAAAGCTCAAAACTGAAGTCTGAGTTTATCAACCTTTGCTTACTGTTAAAATATTATAATTTGTCTCAAATATCAGTAGGTATCAACCCTTGTATGTTTAAAATAGTTTAAGTACATACTATGCGTTAAAACGCTTAAAAAGGCGATTAAAGGCCATTTCCGGGTTTGATACTTAAATATGATATTTTTATATTTCCAGAAGGCTTAAAATAATTTATTTATCATATGTGATCAGTAGCAAAAGGTTTGGAGAAGTTTAGATATGTAAAACTCATTTTATGGCCCGTAAGGGCAAAACCGACAATTACCGGATTAAGCCTACGACTATAAGTTATGCTCAGCCTAAAATTAATTAAAAATCTTTAAAAATCCCAAAATAATATATTAGATCAGTGGGTAATAGGTTTGATATCAAAAAGTAGGCTTAACTAGGCTATAAGCTAATTACGCCGTTTAATTAACATAAAGCCTTCAATTTACGCTAATGAGCATAACTCTCAATCTACACCTCAAACTGATGTCAAACTTTGCATACAAGTTTATATATCAGTAACTAAGGTTTCTACACTTTAACATTTTCATAAATCACGTTTTAAGGTAATAAGGGCATAATGGTCAACATATGAGCAATTAACGGAAACACGTAAACGAATGGGTCAATCAATGAACCAACCACAGAGGGTTACGCTAACATGTAGCCTGGTCCTAAGGAATCTCTAAG
Organism: Helianthus tuberosus; assembly: GCA_030545235.1. Taxonomy (NCBI): domain Eukaryota; kingdom Viridiplantae; phylum Streptophyta; class Magnoliopsida; order Asterales; family Asteraceae; genus Helianthus; species Helianthus tuberosus. Next base: position 32,144 of record JARYGA010060017.1, read on the forward strand.
GCATTTCCAAAACATGCTTAAACGGGTCGGAACTGAAAGTCAAAGTGAAAGTCAAACTATGCGACTTTCGGTTCCGAACCGGGTCTAAACAGGAATTTGTCGGGTCAAACATGTTTAGACATGTTCTTACACTAATTACCAAGTTATAATAATGATCAAACAGGTTGCACGCCTTCTAGATTGCTAATTATGCTTCTGTTGACTTTTTCGGATTAAGTTTGACCCGACAAACGATCTAGTTAGAGTGGTAATCAGGGGGAACCCTTTTAAGGGTTTATTACCCACATAATTACCTACTCATATCTACTTTTAATTCGAGATTTGACTGAGTCATCATTAATTAATCTCGAAGTCAAATCGTAATTACGACGGTTTGACTTTTAGCTAAATAACTAAGCTAAACTCAATTAAAGAAGGATTAGCTAACTTACTGAAGTCCTATGCACGAGATGTGACCAGTTGAGGCTGCTTGGGAGCTCCAGAAGTGATCCACAAATGCAGATGAAGGTGTGTTTGCAAAGTTGCAATTCATGATCCTTTTATAGTCAAAATTCCACCACAAATCTTTGACACTTGGTGTCTACAACTCACCACAACTGCCTTACGCATGTCCCTCAGTGCCTAGAACAGTTTAGGGGTCGCCCACCATGCAATAATATCGATTAAGGGTCGAATTTCCGTGTTTCCAGGCTGCTGTTGGCTTTTTCTGGTTCTGGGCGCCTGACGCAGCCCGCCTCGCGTTTAACAGATTCTAACGCGGGCCGCCTGGGCCTGAAATTCTGATTTTTCCATTTTTGTTATTTTGCAACTTGTCCCTTGGCTTCACGAAAGGGCAACCAAGGTTATTTCTTGCATTTTGACCCCCTTATTTTTATATACAAGGGCTTTAGGACTTATACCCACTTTGCCAAGTACCTGGACACTTCCGGTTAACCCGAAAAGTCTTAACTTTCAACGTTAACGCTTTAACCCCTCGCACACGAATTTGATCATAACTTTCTCATACGATAACGAAACTTTATGAAATTTATGTCGTGCATTCTAGTGAGCATAATTAACCATTACAAAGCTTCGGGTTTGTCAAAAGGTCACTCAGAGATATAACTTAAACATGTTGACACATTTAACCCCTGTAGTTTGAAATCTCTCACTTTTTGCTTCGTATGATCCATGATTTATTCGTTTGACGATATGAACATCATGTAGGGTTATTATGAAGTATATTTATTCACTGTTGACATTTAGAACCCGTATATTCACATACTTTCCGTGTTTGTCAACTTTAGTCCTTTCAAAACATTCTTTCACGCGTTCAAGCATATGACACGTGTCAACACATTATAGGACGTGAATTTTCGAGGTGTTACAATAGTAATTTCAATCACCACAAGGTGTTGACAACAAGGTCTACTACTGCCCACAACATTCCCACATGTGTCCTATAGTTTAGGGGTCGCCCACATTGCATTAAAGTCGAAAAAGGATCGGTTCTCCGCGTTTACAGGCAGCTGCTGCCTGTAACATCCTAGTTATTAATTTGAAGGTTATCGTATAAATATCGATAACAACCATGAAATTACTATTAAGTATTCTTAGAAAATACGAGTAATTTAATATTTTTACAAAAGTTATCCGAATAGTTTAATGTGAACAACTTCGTCATTTAAAAGTGGCGATATAATCATGTGCGGAAGCTTGTGTTTTGAGCGTGTTCGGTTCCTCTTCGAGCTTGATCTTCATCCGGGTACACTTGATGCTGCAGATTCCCTGCACCGATTTTAACCGGAAATCCAACTTTAAAGGTTCGTAACTTTTTACTCGGTTGTCCGTTTTACGCGATTCTTTTTCCTACGCGACCGTAATTTAATTCTCCATCTAGTGGAGTTGAGATCCGACATCCGGATTAAATAAATTTGAGACTTTTAAGCCTTCGGCTTATTATCTTTTCACTAAATTTTGACCCGACTATGTGTTTATCAAACAAACATGTTTGTTTGACCACCATTCATCATGAACCCTTTAATTCTAATATTGTCAATCATATTAAGTACTGAACACGGGTTTCTACGCAATTATTTACCCGTTTTTGTTTAAAATCATATTTTGACCCGTTAAGGGTATTTACGACCATTTTAGCATAAACTATGCTCATTTCCCATATACCTCATAATTCCACCCGTTTCTTATTGATTAGTCTTCCACCACAACTATGAGTGTGGTGGATTTAACGAAATGGACCTTTTATTCCGAGTTTTATCCCTTGGAAATGTTATTTTGCGGCAATACACATTTTAAGCATTTAACCCTTGAAAGTTTTATGTCTACAACTTTTGCACGCATTCAAGGGTTACTAAAATCATAATGTAAGTTCCTAAATAACCTCTAAGGATTGTTTACCCGGGTTACCCATCAAGGGGTTTTTAGTAATCTTTAATCCTTCATTTTTGCGATGAAGGATTTCACTATCCATTGGACCTTATTTGCACTTTTTAACTATAAGTTCATACAAGCGTACCTGGCTCGGGTCATCAAATAGACCCGATTTATATCTCGCTTTTATTACCACACAATCTATGGCGGCGTGATTATCCGATTTGCTAATCGCTCCTGTTAACATAAGACTTGACAACCACATTAATCGATATTGTCAAATGGTGTTATCACCACCATTCGACCCGTTCGGCCTATATGCCCAACGTTGCCTATTAAATCAAAAACAAGGTTTTTGATTTCCAATTCATACATCCATCCCATCCCGGATTTTATTACCAAATCCTTTTTCACCATTATTAGATTACACTTCTAGGTAATCTTAATGGAAATTCATAATTTCTTAGTCATTACATGATTAATTTACCGTTTTGCCCTTTTTGCCATAAACCATGGTTTTTTTATCATCTTTATATGTTCCGACTCGTATCAATCGCGTCGGAATCCATATTTTCAATATTATCATTATTGCATCTATAATGCATAGAATGAACAAGTATTCTACATAATTATGTAAGTTTCACTTACCTTGCATCCGAGCTACGCTTTTCTTCCATGCTTGACTTGTTTGATCCGCTTTCACTCCAAGCTTTACTTAGCTTGTTTAAGCGCCAACTATTATTCATCATTTCACAAGGTGGTTAGTTTAATCATAACTTAATACGATTATTCCACCTTACGCATTTCATATCAAAATTACCATCTATCGTACTATAGGTCAGTTTGACTTTTTTTAAAAGTCAAATGCCCATTAGTACACTAATCTCATATTCAAGTTTATCAACTAGTTTTAGCATTTTTGATTACCCGGTAGGCGTTATCTTCCGACTACCATTTTAACCGAAGTTCTGACCACGTTTATCATATTTAGAACTCTTTTTAATCACATTTTGCATAATAGCCGAAACATCACAACTAGGTGTTTTAACTACAAAATTCTAGTTTCGAGCCTTCTTTGAGGCATTTCAACGAACACCTTAAGGGCAGAATTTTTACATGTTTATTTATCATGTCTCTAGCTTATCTCTTAGCCCAAATTTCACATAAATCAACCATCTTACAAAGTGGTTAACTTCTATAATTTCTGAAATCACTTCAAAATTGTCAATTTACACTAGATCAACAATCTATTTCCTAGTGTTCATCAAATTTCACATAACTCACTAATCACCTACAATGGTGATCATAATTTTCACTAAAAATTCACATGATTTCAACTTGTGTTTGTCTAGGGTTTGTCCCTAAACACTATAGTAGTTCCTAAATCATCATAACATACACATGCAACTAGAATCTCAGATTATTCCCAATTCATGAGAATTTCAAGTTGAAAGATTTCTCAAAATTTTACATACCTTGTAATCCCCTTGTGATGAGGATCAGGAATCTATGTTTAGAATTCGATTTGGACTTGAATTGAACCTTCAATTTGCAAGATTTGTTGAGTTCTAGGGTTTTCACCCTCCTGGTCGCTCCTGGAGATCGATCCACACACACTTAGTGTGTGTGGTGTGTTATTTTTTTTATTAAATAAAACTTGTTTCCTTTTTCACGATTTTGGTCCCTCAAGTTTAGATATTCATAAATGAAACTATAACTCATAGTTTATTATTTAATTACCCATTACTAACTAGGTTAATTTTACCTAGTTAACTTAGTGGGTTCCGGGAGTTAAAAACCCGTTGTATTTTAAGTCCCGTTGACTCGGGCTTCTTATAAACTAAATTCTTAAATTCTTTGATTCGCTTGTATTTAATTATTAGGATTTCTTATTTAAATCCAAATAGTTAACGGGTTATTTTTACTGCTAACGGTACTTTACCCGTCTTTTAGTATGAACAGAGATTGATTACCAAACCCGTTTTCGGGGTGTTACACTGCCATTTTCTGGTTCTGGGCGCCTGACGCGACCCGCCTCCCGTTTGACAGATCTCAACGCGGGCCGCCTGGGCCTGCGGATCAGGTTTTAAATTTTCTATTTGTTGCAAAGTTGACCCTTGGCTCTTCGAAAGGGCAACCAAGGTTATTTCTTGCAATTTGACCCCCTTATAATTACCCACAAGGGCTTTAGGACTTATACCCACTTTGCCAAGTCCCTGAACACTTCCGGTTAACCCGAAAGTCTTAACTTTCAACGTTTGCACTTTAACCCCTCGCACACGAATTTGATCATAACTTTCTCATACGATAACGAAACTTTATGAAATTTATATCACGCATTCTAGTGAGCATAATTAACATTTACAAAGCTTCGGGTTTGTCAAAAGGTCACTCAGAGGTATATCTTTAAACATGTTGACACATTTAACCCCTGTAGTTTGTAATCTCCCACTTTTTGCTTCGTATGATCCATGATTTATTCGTTTGATGTTATAAACACCATGTAGGGTTATTATGAATTATATTTATTCACTGTTGACATTTAGAACCCGTATAATTACATACTTTCCATGTTTGTCAACTTTAGTCCCTTTATAACATTATTTCACACGTTCAAACTTTATGACACGTATCAACACATTATAGGACGTGAATTTTCGAGGTGTTACATTGTGACCTTGTTTTGCATATTTTGCATCTAAAATATGCTAGAAAGTATTATTTGAGAATACCCCTGAATTTTAAATTACCATTTTGCATATTTTGAATTTCAAAAGTTATGGATATTGTCAGTAATTACTGATTTGATTTGAAAGCAATTGTCATCATGACATTTGTAATTTTTATTTTAACTTTAATTAAAAGAAAAACACCGTGAATTTGAAATTCCCAGTTTGCATATTTTCAATGTCCAAAGCTCAAGAAATTAACATTAATTACTGATTTGATATGCAACAAAATGTAATCGACAATTATTTTTATTTTTTATATTAACTTTAACTTTTATCAAACAAAACAATATTGGAGGAACTCTTATCTCATTGGAATGTAACGATTAGGTTAAACAGTAATTTCATTGTAATTCTAGTTTTCATTAGATAATTTCATTCTATAAATAATTAACCGCATCAATTATAAAAATGTGAGCAGTGGACAATTTTTTAACTATCAGTGTATTGCCAACAGTTATTTAAATTACCATTTTACATATTTTGAATTTGAAAAGTTAACGATATTGTCAATAATTACTGATTGATTTGAAAGCCATTGTCAATCATGACATTTCTAATTTTTATTTTAACTTTAACTAAGAAAAAATTGTAACTGTCAATTTTAAATTCCCATTTTGCATATTTTAGATGTACAAAGATCAAAAAATTACCATTAATTACTAATTTTATATGCAACAAAATTTAATCAACAGTTATTTTGATTTTTTATGTTAACATTAATTTTTATCACCAAAACAATATTGGAGGAACTCTTATCTCATTGGAAGGTAACGATTAAGTTAAACAGTAATTTCATTGCAATTCTAGGTTTTCATTTGATAATTTCTTTCTATAATTAATTAACCGCATCAATTATAAAAACGTGACCAGTGGATATTTTTTAGTAAAAGCAATGATGGTCAATATCAGTGGATATTCAAATTCAAATCTGAGCAGTAACAATTTTTTAACTATCAGTGGATAACCAATAGTGATTTTAACAGATATTTTGCATATTTTGAATTTGAAAAGTTAACGATATTGTCAATAATTACGGATTGATTTGAAAGCCATTGTCATCATGACATTTCTAATTTTTATTTTAACTTTAATTAAGAAAAAATTTTAACTGTCAATTTGAAATTCCCATTTTGCATATTTTAGATGTACAAAGCTCAAAAAATTACCATTAATTACTAATTTTATATGCAACAAAATTTAATCAACAGTTATTTTGATTTTTTATGATAACTTAAATTTTTATGACCAAAACAATATTGGAGGAACTCTTATCTCATTGGAATGTACCGATTAAGTTAAACGGCAATTTCATTGCAATTCTAGTTTTCATTTGATAATTTCATTCTATAATTAATTAACCGCATCAATTATAAAAACGTGAGCAGTGGATATTTTTTAGTAAAAGCAATGATGGTCAATATCAGTGGATATGAAGAATAAAAATCTGAGCAGTAACAATTTTTTAACTATCAGTGGATAACCAACAGTGATTTAAATTAGCATTTTGCATATTTTGAATTTGAAAAGTTAACGATATTGTCAATAATTACTGACTTTATCTGAAGGCCATTGTCATCATGATATTTCTAATTTTTATTTTAACTTTATCTAAGAAAAAATAACTGTCAATTTGAAATTCCCATTTTCCATATTTAAGATGTCCAAAGCTCAAAAAATTACCATTAATTACTAATTTTATATGCAACATAATTTCATCAACAGTTATTTTGATTTTTTATGTTAACTTTAATTTTTAAATATCAGTGGATAGCCAACAGTGATTGAAACACTGATGTTTGGACACTGATGAAGAAACAGAGGCTGTATCTCAGCAGTGGATAACATTTAACAATAAGATGTTTGAACCAAAACAGTGGTTCCAACAGACTTTTAACGATTTATGAAAACTATCATTTTTTACTATTTTAAATATCTTTGACATTAAACAGATATTTGACCTTCAATATCAGATATTTGAATCCCTTGTAGATGCCGAACCACTGCTGATACTAAACAGTCGTTTTCCTTTGATTAATCAAACTCTAGGTACATAAAGTGAACATCTGTTTAAGGTTAAGTATCTGTTAACCCAAAAACAACTGATATTGAAGGTCAAATATCTGTTTAAGGTCAAAGATATTTAAAATAGTAAAAACATGTTTGAGGTTAAACAAATGTTTAACCTTAAAAAGAAATTTGCCCATAAACATCTATTTGCAAAAAAAGACGAATTACAAAAACATTATATCCAAATAATCATAATGAGGAACTTATTTAACATCCAAGTATACAACATTTTTATTTAGTAATATAAAGATCAAACAACTGTTGTATTTATAATACAGATCAAACAAATGTCATGCTATGATAAATACTGTTACATATAAACACCTCATAAGAAACACTGATAATTAAATACTAAAGTTACATAAGAACCACTGATACTTAAATACTAAATTTGAATCCCTTGTAGATGCCGAACCACTGCTGATACTAAACAGTCGTTTTCCTTTGATTAATCAAACTCTGGGTACATAAAGTGCTTCTCTTTAACAGGACCTTGTCTTCAACAGTGGATAAGCCTCATCAGTCTTTGTTCATAAAGAGCTCCTTTAAAACAAACTTTATGCTTATTTTAATACAAAAAAGGCAGGAAACACCATTACTCTAGACTCTCTAGTAAGATAAAATCTTATCTTACAACAATAGAAGATCCTTTCTTGCGTTTAGTAGGAACTACTGTGGGTTCTCCAACATCATCTTCTGCACAAGTCAATTATAATCATCATCATCATTTAGACATAAGCAAAAATTATTTTAACTATAAATTTAATAATCTTTCTTTGTGTTTAATTAAACTTTATGCTTCTTTGAATACAAACCTATAATAACCCGCAGCAGATTGTATGAATTTCAAACAACTGTGATTAGACTGAAATATAAACCGAGAATTAGAGTATATCACTTCAAAATAAAAATGTCAAAATTGAAAATCGGAGTAGCAAAAAACACATACTTTAAACGATGTAATACAATTATTACCTTAATTAAGATATCTTCATCATCATAATTTATGGAACATGTAGAATGAAATGCTCCACTGTTGGGTTATTATCTTTCAACCTCACTTTCTCTAAATTTATCAGTTCTATTTTTCAACAGGATGTAATACAATTATTACCTTAATTAAGATATCTTAAACTGCAAACAACAATAGCAAACAACATCAAACAATAATAGCAAACAACATCAAACAATAATAGCAAACACCTGATGTTGAATCCACTGTAGATGTTGGACCACTGCTGTTACAAACAGATAATACCTCGAGAACTGGAAATGAAACTCTAATTTCAGAAAGAATAATGGTTGAACATACTCAAACATCAATAAACAACAGATGTTATACTCATATCATCACCATCTAGAAAAAAACGCTAATTTCAAAACATATTCAAATATACCAGCTTATGGCAGAAATCTATCCGCAGCTAAGCGGATTTCAACTTTGATGACAACAACCCTGGAACCATATGATTAGATTACGAGTAGAAATTAAGATTCGTGTAAATAAGAGGAAATCATGAAAGTATTTCAAATAAAAAAAAGAAGAACAAACCTTTTGATGAACTAATCGATGAACAAAAGAATATTTTATGGTGGCGTCTGGAAGAAGATTAAGGTTTGGATGGAAAGAATTATCTCAATAATTTGCAGGGTTTGTGAAATTTGAATTTGAATCGCCTGAATATAGAGAGAGAAGGAACCCAAGGTTTGTAAACAAAGATGAGAAGTGAGAAGAGAGTTTATATAAGGAAAAGGAGATGACACTGTTGGGCGGGAAAAGAGAACTGATGATGCCCTAATCAAGTGACACGTGGCCCAAATAACTTTCATTTATTATATATAACAGATATAATTAAAGTTGGCGCCAAAAGATGAAATTAAACATGCATAAAAACTTAGAAACCCTAGAAGTGCAACCCAATCGGCCGTCGAGAAATTATGGAATCAGATCCAAACCCTAAACCACACGTCAATCACATCAGCGGCATACCGATCGAGTTTCCGTACCCGCCATACGGCTCTCAGCTGGCTTACATGAGCAGAGTCATCACAACACTCGATCGAGCGCAACGAGACGGTCATTTTCATGCCCTACTTGAATCGCCTACTGGTACCGGCAAGTCATTGTCTCTGCTTTGCTCGGTTCTTGCCTGGCAGAAGAATCACCGCTCAAAGTCTCTGTACGGCAACATAGATCCTCTCGGTGGTCAGGATGGGGGTTTTGTTCCTGAAATGGAGCAACCTTCAGGTATGAATAATCATTTCATTTTAAAATAACTGACCACTCTATTTATGATTTGTTATTTTTAAAGATATTGCACAGTTGCTCTATCCCTGTTAATTTATGTTGTTTTTTTTCTTTATAAATCATAGCTAATCCGATGCCTGATCATTATGAGACGAACAATGTGATGCACAAGGTTGTCATATACTATGCCTCGTAAGTTTCGTTCAATCAAGCATTTGAGATTCTTAGTGGTTAATTAAGTGCGCTAACCCATAACCAAAACGTTAGGGGTTCGAATGCTACTGGGTGCGGGTTTGGTGTATTTATCCTAGAAAATCAGGTTATATTATTAATTTTAAGGAAGTTAACTATTTAGAGAATGATCAAATGCAAGTAATGGGAGTGGACTTTTTAGTGTTAGTTCATATTTGTTTTTTTTTTTTATGGAAAATAGTTGTGTATTGGCTATTCAGGAGGACACATTTACAGATTAGTCAAGTGATCCGCGAATTTCGGAAAACAAGCTATCATGTGCCTATGGCAGTTTTGGTTCGCTATCTGGATCTTACCTTTTGTCCTACAATGTACTTTTGGTTTATGATCTATTATCTCGTTTGACAAGATTTCTTGTACATATATGTTTTTGCATTCTCATGTTGATAAATTTTCTCTTGCAATAAAAAAAGTTCAAATTATGCATATAAAAATAAAATAAATAAACTGTTCTAGTGATTTATTTTGATCACCATCTAATCATAGAACTAGATTACAATGTACCTATCATGGGTTTCATCTCTTAGAGAAGCTTGTAAAGTTATTTTCGAATGCCTCGCTTTTTAAATCCTTTCCCATCTGGATGATTAATGAGAAAGCATTAAGCTATGTGAAAAGTGAGCTAATATGTGTATTTGTTCATTTTAACCTTCTGAAATCTTTAAGTTTTTTATCATTTAAGTTTTTTATCATATCATATTTGTTTTTTTTTTTTTTTACTATCTATATCCTACAAAAATGGAAAACTGTATATAGTGATATTCAGATCTTATCCTCCCATTCAGATCTTGAAGAAAGCCAAATGTACTATTAAGTGATTCTATATGAACAAACATTTTAAGTGTTATTACTGCTCTTAACTTTGATCCTTTTGACTGACAGTTTATTGTTTTTTTTAGTGCTATTTGTTATGATGTCTTCTTCTGCCATAAAGAGGAGCATACTTTGTATTTAACAGAGTACAAATGCACTCGTGTGTCATATCTTTCTAACATATAAAAAATCTTGCACCTTTTCATATTTTTTTATCATCTTTCAGGGATCTAGAAAACGCTATTGTATAAACGCTAAAGTTCGTGGTCAAGATAATATTGATGAGAAATGGTACTTATTTATATGTATAAAAGCAGTTATATATTGTTTCTACTTTTAATGTGTGTTGTTTATTATTGTAGTAAGATACTTCTCAAGCAGATAAAACGAAAGAAAGTTGGTTGCAGAGAATATGTGTGAGTTTTTTCATGTTCACATACTCTGATCTTGTTATCCTTTCAATAAGATTCTTGATCTTATCAGAATTAATAATCATCCATGAGCTTTAACAGGAACACAACCATGGTCAGAGCGCACCCAACTCTCAGGAAAGGAGGCTGCTATGAAGTCCATGATATTGAAGATCTTGTTAAAGTTGGAGAAATGGTACAAGGTTTGCTCTTTTATCCTAACCTTCTTGGGCCTGAAGTCAATAGTCGCGGTCAACACTTGGTAAATAACCATTTTGTCCTAAATTTTCAGGTTGCCCATATTTTGCAGCACAAGCCATGGCAGAAGTGGCAGATATAGTTTTTTGTCCATACAGCTATATTATCAATCCACAAATCCGACAAGCGATGGAAATAAATCTTAAAGGAAATATTATCATTCTTGATGAAGCTCAGTGAGTAATATAATCTCCCAAATATCCAACTGCATTAGTCCTATTAGTATTTGGAAAAAAAAAATTCAATATTTATGATTTTTATGCTCATTTGGAAAGCCTAATAATCATGTAATGCTGGTAATACACAAAGCGTGGAACTTTGGGATTTATATTACCAGTCACATGGCATATTTTAGATAATAAGTTGTTTTGACCTCTTTTCAGTAATATAGAGGACGTAGCTCGGGAGGCTGGTAGTATAGATGTGGAAGAATGTGCTCTGATCCGTAAGGGTTGTCTAGCTTCATTTTTTGCAATCTCTTCTATGTTTTATTAATATTGTTATCCTCTTGTATATATGAAAGAATTACAGAATGAACTGGAAAATCTTGGTAAAAGTAATCCGCTGATTTATAAGCCCTTATATGAAATGATAGAGGTACAACTATGAACTCTCTATTTAGGAACTATTGTATAACGGTACAGATTTTCTCAGCGTAGATAATAATTTTTAGCTACTTATCTTGGCAGAATATTATTAGTTGGATCAGTCTGAGGAAAAAAACCATGGGGAAGCTTAGTTTTCAACATAAAGCCTCATGGTCAGTTATTTGATATATTGTTGAAGTTTTCTTGTTATTTGCATGGCATTATACATTTTGTGTATGTAAAGTATGCCTGATTCGTCGGATCTAAGTGATATTTTGTGACAACTATATCAGTTGGGGTGCTGATAAAGCTGTAAAAGAACTTCAAGAAGCAAACATATCAATGCAGTGCTTCCCAAGCTTACAAGATTGTGCCACAATGGTAATCCTGTTGAGTCACACTCTCTACCTACCATTCCTCCATTTGCAAAAGATCTACCTTGATATTCTCTTATATAAAAGTAATGTTAAAATAAAGTTTAACATACTCCAACATTGTTCTAAAGTTCAGGAATCAAATCAATTTGAAGCTGAAATAGCGAGTCATATCAAATTCTATTTGTCCATCTGCTTCTAGGACCCAGAATGAGTGTCCTCTCTCCTGGCATTATGATAATTACTCTTTTCTAAAACTCTATTCAGGCAATTAAAATAGCTACAGATGCAGACCCAGAAGTTCCTCATTTAAGTGGCATGCCCTGCAAGGTATTAGAAGGTAATTAACTTTCATGTTTGTTTGCTTTTAGTCTTTTTTGGGGTCAAAATAAACTTGTGATCTCATTGCATCTTTGTTTGCTTTCATCACACAGACCTCTTCTCTTCGCTTACCTGCTTTTTCTCTAAAGACGGGAAGCACATATGCGACTATCAGCTTGTATTACAATGCCATAATATCAACGGTGATGCCGGTAAGTTGATAGAAATATTATAATAGGGTTTCGGATGGCACACAAATATTAATTTTAAGTATTTTTTGGCATTTCCTCAAAGTTGTGATTTTAATAAAACATTATTTGATAGTTAGATGTCTTATTGTCCCATTATTTTATAATCTATCAAACTGACATATGCTTAAATGAGGAAAGCATACAGTCACACCTAAATTTATGTTTCATACCTTTTGTCTTAGTAATAGCGTTTACGCAGGACTTGATGCTGATGACTGGCCATGTACTTTCAGTTTGTGGTGCTTGAACCCAGCCCTCGTGTTCAAGAACATGTCTGATGGTGCTCTTTCAGTGATTTTAACATCCGGGTAGGTGCATGCATATTACATTGAATTTTTTGGTAAGACATATTATTTTCTTTTTTTAGTATCCTGTTATGTTTTTTTGTTAGTCAGACCGTAAAATCTTCAATACAGTCTCCCTGCTTAAATCTTCAGCCTTTACAGTTTATACATGTTATAAGTGCACATTGCAGTGTGTTGGGTTTGTGCGAGTTTATCACAAACATTATGGATCCTTGTGAGCCCGTGAGGCTAAGCAATTAGCATGTTTAATAGTGTCATCTTTATAAATCAGTTAATAATCTGATGACAGGACTCTCTCACCGATGAGCTCCTTCCAGTCGGAACTTGGGATTCAGTTCGGAACCTCTCTTGTGGCTCCACATGTAATTAACGTGGACTCACAGGTACCAACAAAGTTCATATCCTTTCTTAAAACTTACTTTGCATTTTGATCCTAATATCTTACTTATGTTTCTTTTTTTAATCTTTTTATATGAAAGCTATGGGCTGGTGTGATCCACCAAGGCCCAAATAATTACCCGTTGAATGCAAGCTACAAAACATCAGAAGCTCACGCATTCCAGGTAAGTTTTTTAAAACAAAGATGTGAACTCTTGTCTAAATGTTAAGTATGTTGCCAATGTTGTTTCATGTACAGGATGCACTTGGCACATCGCTGGAAGAAATATGCAAAGTAGTTCCTGGTGGATGCTTAGTATTCTTCCCAAGCTATAAGCTTATTGACAAATTACTCAGTCGCTGGTCTCAAACAGGACAATGGTCTCACCTAAATGCACAGAAACCCGTTTTTGTTGGTGAGGTTCCGTCCTGTGTTATAAATGTTTCAAAGTTAATACATGAAATGCACACCAAAGTCAAAAGCAACACTCTTTCATTGCTAAAGTCTGCGATTTCTATTTAGTTTTAAAATTAAAGCTTAAGTTTTCCATTTAATTTGATGTTCTTTTTTCTTCGCTATTCTATATTTTCTTTAATAACGAGTTACTTTGTATTATATTATATTATTAGAGCCAAGAGGAGGGAATGATGAATTTGAGAATGTTCTGAAAGGTTATTTTGATACCATTCGTCAAGGCAATAAACCCATGACTGGGAGGAGAAGGGGTAAACAGTGGGATGTAAATTGTTGTAATGCAATAAAGAGTGAAGGGAACTCAAACGGAGCTAGATTGCTTGCTGTTTGTCGAGGAAAGGTATCCTGATATGTCATCTTGATCCTATTGTTTTCATCTCATCTTGATGTGGCCTCTGGTAAAACTAAAAACCAATAGTTAAAAAGGAAGAGGGTCATATGGGTGTTTTAATTGATGCCAAAGGGTACTGAAATGTTTATTATAATCTGAATCTCTTTTATGTAAATAACTGAGTCAGAAATTCACAAGATGGTGGCTGAAGTTACTATCTTACTATCTGTCTGTACAGGTCTCAGAAGGAATTGACTTCTCGGACGATTATGCTCGAACAGTTGTATCCTTTGTTGTTTCTCGAGAATTTTGCACTTGTTTATACTAAAACCTCTAGTAATTTCTCAGAGCATGGTTATAGTATTGTTCCTTGACTAGCACTTTGGAAACCTTAGATAATTGTGGGGATTCCTTTTCCAAATGTGTAAGCTTCACTTTCTATTTTTGTGTAATTTTGTATTTTTTATAGGATTTATATGTTTATGCTATACTTGAAGTTTATCATGTCTTTCACATCCTGCTGATAGCTATAGTTTTTCATCAGGTTTGATATTCAAGTAGCAGAAAAGAAGAAATACAATGACACATTTAAATCTTCTAAAGGCCTTCTTAGCGGCAATGAGTGGTACTGTCAGCAAGCCTTTCGAGCACTTAATCAGGCAGCAGGTATCATTCTTTTTTGATGATAACATGGATTACTATATGGAGGCTGTTTTTTAAACTGAATCATGCTTACAAATAAGTAGAATTATGAAGTCAATGTATAGCTCCCATTCATGGTAAAATGATTCATACTCAATCTTCTAGCCACAAGGTCAAATTTCACCTCAGTGGTTTGTATTTCATCTAATTTTAATCTTTGCCAAGTTGACGTTTCATTCTTATTTAACGACGAGTTTTGCCAGTAATTCTGTGCTATACCTGCTCAAATGTCAGTATACATTTTTTTTTTGTGTAGGCCGTTGTATCCGACACAGGTTCGACTATGGAGCCATAATCTTCCTAGGTAAGGATTCAATATATACATACCAATATCCAACTAATTGTCAACTTATCTGTTAGTTGGGGATTCTTTTTTGTTATCAATGCTGTAAGCTAATGTCACAGTACGTCTCTTGCGACTTCTGTTTGATACTTGAAGTGGAACATAGTTAGTACTATAGCAGAGTTGTATAAGTTCTGCAGTAGAGGTCACAAGAGGTGCGCGTTAGTCTGGTTGGATTAACCTGCAAACATTTTTTTTTCTCTACTTTCTATTTTTTTATAAATATATAAATGTATAAACTACAACAATCATACCCAGTAAAATCCCATCCATAGCAAGCTATTGGTTTTATATATGAAGCATGGTTACAAAAACATTAGTTTTACAATGTATACTTATAAGATGTTGGAGTCCTTATCATGGTTAATTCTGCAAGCAGATGAGCGCTTTTGTCAAGAAAAAAATTTAACCTACATTTCAAAGTGGATAAGAAGTTCTATTAGACAGCATGACAGTTTTGAGCAGTCTTTAGAGGGGTTAAAGTCGTTTTTCAGAGACGTCAAGGTATTTTTCTTTCCATTTTCCTTTTACTAGTTTCGACATCACTAACAATGTTCATGTTGTGAAACAACGGAACAGGTTGAGAATAATGGAAGTTCTAAGAAGCCGATCAATGTTACACCTATTGATGTCGAGGAGCCAAGAAACTGGTTCAAAGATATGAAGAACAGTAATTTAACTAAGCCCAACGTGAAAAGAGAAAGATCTGTGTCGGATGGTGTCACAGCACCAGAAACAATGGGACAGGCTGAAAATAGTGGAAGTTCTATGAAGCCGATCAATGTGGAACCTATTAAAGTTGAAGAGCCAGTAAACTGGTTCACAGACATGAAGAACGGTAAATTAACTAAGCCCAACCTGAAAGGACAAACGATGAGTGACAACAAAACTGGTATAGCTTATGTTGACTTGGAAGATGATTTGGAGACCCAAGATAGGTATATATATACCCACACTTTTGTAGTTTTATTTCAACTGATTTGTCTTTTGAAGCTACCATGTGAGTTCCTCTTAATCTTAGCATTAGTGTCAATAGTACAAAAGGTGGTAAGATGGACCGGAAGGGTGGGTTGGGTAACAAGGTCAGGTTAAATCAAGCCATTTTTAGTCATGACAGCCAGGCCAAGTTGGGTTGACTAGCACTTGTATTTTTATTGTTACGGGATTAATATGATTATGTAAAGAATATTATCGCATTATAGATATCTATATCGTTGAATACCACGATTAAAGAGGTCACATTGGTGACATTTAAACCATCCAACCTCTTTGGCTTGTTTCTTTTTTATCTTGACTTGTTTGAGATAAAACACAACCTAAATCAACCCATTCATAAGTAAATTAGTTGAAATTGCCACATGTAAATAATAATTTCTTGGTGTTCAGTTTACATGCTAACTGCTTCTCCCACGATTTCTTTTTTAATATGAAACTTCTAGCTGCTATTAATGAAGTTCTGGTTACGTATGTTCTGATCATCGTATTGGTGCAGGTGTTCATCACCAACGCCGATTATATTATCTCCTGATGATTTTAAAGAACCCCCAAGAGATAATGACCATGAGCCGTTAATTAAGAAGGAAACAGTGAGAGATAATGCCGATGAGCCGATTATATTATCTCCTGATGAAACCCAGAGAGACAATGACCATGAGTTGTTAATTAAGAAGGAAACACCGATTAAGGAAAATTATCCCATTACTATTGAATCTGACTCTGAGCATGAGCAGTCTAATTCAACCATATTCCAAACAAAGTTTCCAGATCAGAAGTTACCCCATTCCTTTTCTTCGCCTTGCTCTACTTCTGCTTCTGGAATCATGCATGCATTCGTGACGCCTAAAAAACAACAAATATCTCAAAACAGATCACCTTTGCTAGATATGAGTGTCAATTCACGGTTTCATAAAAGAAGAAAGCCTTCGGTAGTCAAAATGGAACCGTTGGATCCTCAATCTTGCATTCTGGAAGTACCAGATACATCATCATCTACCGATGTTATGAAGAAAGATGTAAAAATATCGTGTTCAATTTGTAGACATCCTTTAGGTCTGGAGGATAATAATTATATTGTTCCTTGTTCAATAATGTCATTATCTATGGTTCATTTGGCTTCAGTTTGGAAAGGGGAGTTGGAGAAGGGCCCCACAAGAAGTGTTCCTGTTATGGTATCTGACATTACATCAGTTGATTCAAGAATAAGTTTTGAAGAAGAAGAAATATGGAGTAAAGAAGATGGTTGTGTATATAATAAAATTCTCTGCACTTTCTGTAGTAATCAAGATAACTGCCTTGGCTTGCGTGTTGTTGCAATTACCAATTCATCCAATGTGCAGCTTCTAAACAAGGTACTACTTTTTTTTTTGAACAGCAAACACACTTTATATATATATATATATATATATATATATATATATAAAGATCCAGCAAGAAGCTGAGAGAAACAAAGGAAACGAAAAAACAGCCAAAAAACGAATTACAACATATCTAAAATATAAACAAGGTACTACTACTGTTGGTTGGTTGGTTGTGTCATGTCTCTGAATTCCTAACACATGAAATCTTCTTTTGGTTTGTCCTTTTACAATATTTGCAGGCGCTGTTTTATTCTGACAGACTGGAAATCCAACATATTGATACATCAGTTAGTAAGGTCAGTTGATTTATTCTAAAATCTGAAGAAACATATATAAAGAATGAATGAATGAAAACACTTATGACGAGCTGCTTTTAGCACACACATCACATGATTCCTGAAGCTATAAAAACATATTGTTCCCTGTTAACAAGGAACAAACGTTGTTGCCCCAATAACGCGATCAACCTGGCTGCATTTTTGTTGAACATGAAGACTAGAGGTGGCGAAATGGGTAGTTGTTTAGTGTAAAGGGCTGGGTTTAGTTGATATATAAATACTTAAGAGTATATTTAACTGTGTCCTAACTATAGGTTGGTTTGCAAGTTGTGTCCTTTAACATCAATAGTTACACAGATGTCCTATATTTGAAAAGTTGTCACGCTTTATGTCTTTTCCACTTACTGGTGTTAACTTTATCTGCTAGTTTTTTAATGACAATTTTGTCCTTACAACTAAAAGATAATATGTCATTCCACAATTATATTATTTCCTATTTTTTCATTATACATTTTATCTTTTATTTGTAAGGGCAAAACTGTCATAAAAATTTAACACTAGTTAGTGAAGAGGATCGAAAGTGTTACAACTTTTCAAACAAAGGGCACATTTTATAGGCTAACTTATATAAGTTGACTTATCTTTATTCATCGTGCAGATGCGACTACCAAATAAATATTGATGCTTAACAATAGTGTAAATTTTAAACAGATAACAATGATTGATTTCGAGGAAGATTGAATCTCAAGCGGGCCAATAACAATGACAAAACGAATTGTGGATTTTTTTTAGTTTTCACTCTAGTGGTATGTTGAGTTTTAGTTGAAAAGTTGTGTATTACCAACTTTAATTTATTTCTTTATTTATTATTGCTACACCTTTTTTGTTCGTTAATTGACCTGGTTAAATTTCATTTTGCAGCATGTGGATCCTTATATTTTCTTTTCATGTAAATGTTCTAAAAGTAGCTTTTTAAGTTATTACTAGTAATATGCCCGCACACGCGGGTATTTCGCATATATCGAACGGATTAGTCCAAGCGTTATGTGATGTGTTAACCATATGAAAACGCACGTTCTGACGTATTCGATTGAGCTCAATGTATCCTATAGTTGCATTGCAATTGGATCAAAATGTAACGTAAATCGAATTTATATCGTACAAGCATAAAGTATTATACGCGACCCGACTAACTCGAATCTATATCGTCAAGCCAAAAACTCTCGAGGAGGTCAAAGTGGCATTTACAAGTTCATAAAAAGTTAAGTGGTTAAAAATTGCATTTTCTAAACTTAAGGGTTAAGAAAGGGTAAAGATAAAATTTAATAAAGTTTTGTGGTAAGAAGGAAACTATAACAAAGTTGGGTCTGAAAAAAAAACTACCACAAAGTTGTGGTGTCAAAAGCAAACTATTTGTAAAATGAAGTAGTAGTTTAGAGACAAAAGTTGCCATTTTATGAAACTTTGAAGGTATCAAAGTTAATGGGCTAAAATTGCAACATCGTGAAAGTATGGGGGAGGGAGAGGCAAAGCCGGTGGGGTTTCCACCGACTTTGTATTTTAAGAGTATGTATAATATATTCATTTTTTTTGCAATTTGTATCCTTGAAGAAAGAACCCGGTGTCAAGTTGCGTCCTCATTTTGAAAATGTTGCTTGTTGAGTCTATTTGAATCCCTGAATTTTATCAAT
>JARYGA010060017.1:51886-88873 GCA_030545235.1 Helianthus tuberosus
TCATCATGATATTTCTAATTTTTATTTTAACTTTATCTAAGAAAAAATAACTGTCAATTTGAAATTCCCATTTTCCATATTTAAGATGTCCAAAGCTCAAAAAATTACCATTAATTACTAATTTTATATGCAACATAATTTCATCAACAGTTATTTTGATTTTTTATGTTAACTTTAATTTTTAAATATCAGTGGATAGCCAACAGTGATTGAAACACTGATGTTTGGACACTGATGAAGAAACAGAGGCTGTATCTCAGCAGTGGATAACATTTAACAATAAGATGTTTGAACCAAAACAGTGGTTCCAACAGACTTTTAACGATTTATGAAAACTATCATTTTTTACTATTTTAAATATCTTTGACATTAAACAGATATTTGACCTTCAATATCAGATATTTGAATCCCTTGTAGATGCCGAACCACTGCTGATACTAAACAGTCGTTTTCCTTTGATTAATCAAACTCTAGGTACATAAAGTGAACATCTGTTTAAGGTTAAGTATCTGTTAACCCAAAAACAACTGATATTGAAGGTCAAATATCTGTTTAAGGTCAAAGATATTTAAAATAGTAAAAACATGTTTGAGGTTAAACAAATGTTTAACCTTAAAAAGAAATTTGCCCATAAACATCTATTTGCAAAAAAAGACGAATTACAAAAACATTATATCCAAATAATCATAATGAGGAACTTATTTAACATCCAAGTATACAACATTTTTATTTAGTAATATAAAGATCAAACAACTGTTGTATTTATAATACAGATCAAACAAATGTCATGCTATGATAAATACTGTTACATATAAACACCTCATAAGAAACACTGATAATTAAATACTAAAGTTACATAAGAACCACTGATACTTAAATACTAAATTTGAATCCCTTGTAGATGCCGAACCACTGCTGATACTAAACAGTCGTTTTCCTTTGATTAATCAAACTCTGGGTACATAAAGTGCTTCTCTTTAACAGGACCTTGTCTTCAACAGTGGATAAGCCTCATCAGTCTTTGTTCATAAAGAGCTCCTTTAAAACAAACTTTATGCTTATTTTAATACAAAAAAGGCAGGAAACACCATTACTCTAGACTCTCTAGTAAGATAAAATCTTATCTTACAACAATAGAAGATCCTTTCTTGCGTTTAGTAGGAACTACTGTGGGTTCTCCAACATCATCTTCTGCACAAGTCAATTATAATCATCATCATCATTTAGACATAAGCAAAAATTATTTTAACTATAAATTTAATAATCTTTCTTTGTGTTTAATTAAACTTTATGCTTCTTTGAATACAAACCTATAATAACCCGCAGCAGATTGTATGAATTTCAAACAACTGTGATTAGACTGAAATATAAACCGAGAATTAGAGTATATCACTTCAAAATAAAAATGTCAAAATTGAAAATCGGAGTAGCAAAAAACACATACTTTAAACGATGTAATACAATTATTACCTTAATTAAGATATCTTCATCATCATAATTTATGGAACATGTAGAATGAAATGCTCCACTGTTGGGTTATTATCTTTCAACCTCACTTTCTCTAAATTTATCAGTTCTATTTTTCAACAGGATGTAATACAATTATTACCTTAATTAAGATATCTTAAACTGCAAACAACAATAGCAAACAACATCAAACAATAATAGCAAACAACATCAAACAATAATAGCAAACACCTGATGTTGAATCCACTGTAGATGTTGGACCACTGCTGTTACAAACAGATAATACCTCGAGAACTGGAAATGAAACTCTAATTTCAGAAAGAATAATGGTTGAACATACTCAAACATCAATAAACAACAGATGTTATACTCATATCATCACCATCTAGAAAAAAACGCTAATTTCAAAACATATTCAAATATACCAGCTTATGGCAGAAATCTATCCGCAGCTAAGCGGATTTCAACTTTGATGACAACAACCCTGGAACCATATGATTAGATTACGAGTAGAAATTAAGATTCGTGTAAATAAGAGGAAATCATGAAAGTATTTCAAATAAAAAAAAGAAGAACAAACCTTTTGATGAACTAATCGATGAACAAAAGAATATTTTATGGTGGCGTCTGGAAGAAGATTAAGGTTTGGATGGAAAGAATTATCTCAATAATTTGCAGGGTTTGTGAAATTTGAATTTGAATCGCCTGAATATAGAGAGAGAAGGAACCCAAGGTTTGTAAACAAAGATGAGAAGTGAGAAGAGAGTTTATATAAGGAAAAGGAGATGACACTGTTGGGCGGGAAAAGAGAACTGATGATGCCCTAATCAAGTGACACGTGGCCCAAATAACTTTCATTTATTATATATAACAGATATAATTAAAGTTGGCGCCAAAAGATGAAATTAAACATGCATAAAAACTTAGAAACCCTAGAAGTGCAACCCAATCGGCCGTCGAGAAATTATGGAATCAGATCCAAACCCTAAACCACACGTCAATCACATCAGCGGCATACCGATCGAGTTTCCGTACCCGCCATACGGCTCTCAGCTGGCTTACATGAGCAGAGTCATCACAACACTCGATCGAGCGCAACGAGACGGTCATTTTCATGCCCTACTTGAATCGCCTACTGGTACCGGCAAGTCATTGTCTCTGCTTTGCTCGGTTCTTGCCTGGCAGAAGAATCACCGCTCAAAGTCTCTGTACGGCAACATAGATCCTCTCGGTGGTCAGGATGGGGGTTTTGTTCCTGAAATGGAGCAACCTTCAGGTATGAATAATCATTTCATTTTAAAATAACTGACCACTCTATTTATGATTTGTTATTTTTAAAGATATTGCACAGTTGCTCTATCCCTGTTAATTTATGTTGTTTTTTTTCTTTATAAATCATAGCTAATCCGATGCCTGATCATTATGAGACGAACAATGTGATGCACAAGGTTGTCATATACTATGCCTCGTAAGTTTCGTTCAATCAAGCATTTGAGATTCTTAGTGGTTAATTAAGTGCGCTAACCCATAACCAAAACGTTAGGGGTTCGAATGCTACTGGGTGCGGGTTTGGTGTATTTATCCTAGAAAATCAGGTTATATTATTAATTTTAAGGAAGTTAACTATTTAGAGAATGATCAAATGCAAGTAATGGGAGTGGACTTTTTAGTGTTAGTTCATATTTGTTTTTTTTTTTTATGGAAAATAGTTGTGTATTGGCTATTCAGGAGGACACATTTACAGATTAGTCAAGTGATCCGCGAATTTCGGAAAACAAGCTATCATGTGCCTATGGCAGTTTTGGTTCGCTATCTGGATCTTACCTTTTGTCCTACAATGTACTTTTGGTTTATGATCTATTATCTCGTTTGACAAGATTTCTTGTACATATATGTTTTTGCATTCTCATGTTGATAAATTTTCTCTTGCAATAAAAAAAGTTCAAATTATGCATATAAAAATAAAATAAATAAACTGTTCTAGTGATTTATTTTGATCACCATCTAATCATAGAACTAGATTACAATGTACCTATCATGGGTTTCATCTCTTAGAGAAGCTTGTAAAGTTATTTTCGAATGCCTCGCTTTTTAAATCCTTTCCCATCTGGATGATTAATGAGAAAGCATTAAGCTATGTGAAAAGTGAGCTAATATGTGTATTTGTTCATTTTAACCTTCTGAAATCTTTAAGTTTTTTATCATTTAAGTTTTTTATCATATCATATTTGTTTTTTTTTTTTTTTACTATCTATATCCTACAAAAATGGAAAACTGTATATAGTGATATTCAGATCTTATCCTCCCATTCAGATCTTGAAGAAAGCCAAATGTACTATTAAGTGATTCTATATGAACAAACATTTTAAGTGTTATTACTGCTCTTAACTTTGATCCTTTTGACTGACAGTTTATTGTTTTTTTTAGTGCTATTTGTTATGATGTCTTCTTCTGCCATAAAGAGGAGCATACTTTGTATTTAACAGAGTACAAATGCACTCGTGTGTCATATCTTTCTAACATATAAAAAATCTTGCACCTTTTCATATTTTTTTATCATCTTTCAGGGATCTAGAAAACGCTATTGTATAAACGCTAAAGTTCGTGGTCAAGATAATATTGATGAGAAATGGTACTTATTTATATGTATAAAAGCAGTTATATATTGTTTCTACTTTTAATGTGTGTTGTTTATTATTGTAGTAAGATACTTCTCAAGCAGATAAAACGAAAGAAAGTTGGTTGCAGAGAATATGTGTGAGTTTTTTCATGTTCACATACTCTGATCTTGTTATCCTTTCAATAAGATTCTTGATCTTATCAGAATTAATAATCATCCATGAGCTTTAACAGGAACACAACCATGGTCAGAGCGCACCCAACTCTCAGGAAAGGAGGCTGCTATGAAGTCCATGATATTGAAGATCTTGTTAAAGTTGGAGAAATGGTACAAGGTTTGCTCTTTTATCCTAACCTTCTTGGGCCTGAAGTCAATAGTCGCGGTCAACACTTGGTAAATAACCATTTTGTCCTAAATTTTCAGGTTGCCCATATTTTGCAGCACAAGCCATGGCAGAAGTGGCAGATATAGTTTTTTGTCCATACAGCTATATTATCAATCCACAAATCCGACAAGCGATGGAAATAAATCTTAAAGGAAATATTATCATTCTTGATGAAGCTCAGTGAGTAATATAATCTCCCAAATATCCAACTGCATTAGTCCTATTAGTATTTGGAAAAAAAAAATTCAATATTTATGATTTTTATGCTCATTTGGAAAGCCTAATAATCATGTAATGCTGGTAATACACAAAGCGTGGAACTTTGGGATTTATATTACCAGTCACATGGCATATTTTAGATAATAAGTTGTTTTGACCTCTTTTCAGTAATATAGAGGACGTAGCTCGGGAGGCTGGTAGTATAGATGTGGAAGAATGTGCTCTGATCCGTAAGGGTTGTCTAGCTTCATTTTTTGCAATCTCTTCTATGTTTTATTAATATTGTTATCCTCTTGTATATATGAAAGAATTACAGAATGAACTGGAAAATCTTGGTAAAAGTAATCCGCTGATTTATAAGCCCTTATATGAAATGATAGAGGTACAACTATGAACTCTCTATTTAGGAACTATTGTATAACGGTACAGATTTTCTCAGCGTAGATAATAATTTTTAGCTACTTATCTTGGCAGAATATTATTAGTTGGATCAGTCTGAGGAAAAAAACCATGGGGAAGCTTAGTTTTCAACATAAAGCCTCATGGTCAGTTATTTGATATATTGTTGAAGTTTTCTTGTTATTTGCATGGCATTATACATTTTGTGTATGTAAAGTATGCCTGATTCGTCGGATCTAAGTGATATTTTGTGACAACTATATCAGTTGGGGTGCTGATAAAGCTGTAAAAGAACTTCAAGAAGCAAACATATCAATGCAGTGCTTCCCAAGCTTACAAGATTGTGCCACAATGGTAATCCTGTTGAGTCACACTCTCTACCTACCATTCCTCCATTTGCAAAAGATCTACCTTGATATTCTCTTATATAAAAGTAATGTTAAAATAAAGTTTAACATACTCCAACATTGTTCTAAAGTTCAGGAATCAAATCAATTTGAAGCTGAAATAGCGAGTCATATCAAATTCTATTTGTCCATCTGCTTCTAGGACCCAGAATGAGTGTCCTCTCTCCTGGCATTATGATAATTACTCTTTTCTAAAACTCTATTCAGGCAATTAAAATAGCTACAGATGCAGACCCAGAAGTTCCTCATTTAAGTGGCATGCCCTGCAAGGTATTAGAAGGTAATTAACTTTCATGTTTGTTTGCTTTTAGTCTTTTTTGGGGTCAAAATAAACTTGTGATCTCATTGCATCTTTGTTTGCTTTCATCACACAGACCTCTTCTCTTCGCTTACCTGCTTTTTCTCTAAAGACGGGAAGCACATATGCGACTATCAGCTTGTATTACAATGCCATAATATCAACGGTGATGCCGGTAAGTTGATAGAAATATTATAATAGGGTTTCGGATGGCACACAAATATTAATTTTAAGTATTTTTTGGCATTTCCTCAAAGTTGTGATTTTAATAAAACATTATTTGATAGTTAGATGTCTTATTGTCCCATTATTTTATAATCTATCAAACTGACATATGCTTAAATGAGGAAAGCATACAGTCACACCTAAATTTATGTTTCATACCTTTTGTCTTAGTAATAGCGTTTACGCAGGACTTGATGCTGATGACTGGCCATGTACTTTCAGTTTGTGGTGCTTGAACCCAGCCCTCGTGTTCAAGAACATGTCTGATGGTGCTCTTTCAGTGATTTTAACATCCGGGTAGGTGCATGCATATTACATTGAATTTTTTGGTAAGACATATTATTTTCTTTTTTTAGTATCCTGTTATGTTTTTTTGTTAGTCAGACCGTAAAATCTTCAATACAGTCTCCCTGCTTAAATCTTCAGCCTTTACAGTTTATACATGTTATAAGTGCACATTGCAGTGTGTTGGGTTTGTGCGAGTTTATCACAAACATTATGGATCCTTGTGAGCCCGTGAGGCTAAGCAATTAGCATGTTTAATAGTGTCATCTTTATAAATCAGTTAATAATCTGATGACAGGACTCTCTCACCGATGAGCTCCTTCCAGTCGGAACTTGGGATTCAGTTCGGAACCTCTCTTGTGGCTCCACATGTAATTAACGTGGACTCACAGGTACCAACAAAGTTCATATCCTTTCTTAAAACTTACTTTGCATTTTGATCCTAATATCTTACTTATGTTTCTTTTTTTAATCTTTTTATATGAAAGCTATGGGCTGGTGTGATCCACCAAGGCCCAAATAATTACCCGTTGAATGCAAGCTACAAAACATCAGAAGCTCACGCATTCCAGGTAAGTTTTTTAAAACAAAGATGTGAACTCTTGTCTAAATGTTAAGTATGTTGCCAATGTTGTTTCATGTACAGGATGCACTTGGCACATCGCTGGAAGAAATATGCAAAGTAGTTCCTGGTGGATGCTTAGTATTCTTCCCAAGCTATAAGCTTATTGACAAATTACTCAGTCGCTGGTCTCAAACAGGACAATGGTCTCACCTAAATGCACAGAAACCCGTTTTTGTTGGTGAGGTTCCGTCCTGTGTTATAAATGTTTCAAAGTTAATACATGAAATGCACACCAAAGTCAAAAGCAACACTCTTTCATTGCTAAAGTCTGCGATTTCTATTTAGTTTTAAAATTAAAGCTTAAGTTTTCCATTTAATTTGATGTTCTTTTTTCTTCGCTATTCTATATTTTCTTTAATAACGAGTTACTTTGTATTATATTATATTATTAGAGCCAAGAGGAGGGAATGATGAATTTGAGAATGTTCTGAAAGGTTATTTTGATACCATTCGTCAAGGCAATAAACCCATGACTGGGAGGAGAAGGGGTAAACAGTGGGATGTAAATTGTTGTAATGCAATAAAGAGTGAAGGGAACTCAAACGGAGCTAGATTGCTTGCTGTTTGTCGAGGAAAGGTATCCTGATATGTCATCTTGATCCTATTGTTTTCATCTCATCTTGATGTGGCCTCTGGTAAAACTAAAAACCAATAGTTAAAAAGGAAGAGGGTCATATGGGTGTTTTAATTGATGCCAAAGGGTACTGAAATGTTTATTATAATCTGAATCTCTTTTATGTAAATAACTGAGTCAGAAATTCACAAGATGGTGGCTGAAGTTACTATCTTACTATCTGTCTGTACAGGTCTCAGAAGGAATTGACTTCTCGGACGATTATGCTCGAACAGTTGTATCCTTTGTTGTTTCTCGAGAATTTTGCACTTGTTTATACTAAAACCTCTAGTAATTTCTCAGAGCATGGTTATAGTATTGTTCCTTGACTAGCACTTTGGAAACCTTAGATAATTGTGGGGATTCCTTTTCCAAATGTGTAAGCTTCACTTTCTATTTTTGTGTAATTTTGTATTTTTTATAGGATTTATATGTTTATGCTATACTTGAAGTTTATCATGTCTTTCACATCCTGCTGATAGCTATAGTTTTTCATCAGGTTTGATATTCAAGTAGCAGAAAAGAAGAAATACAATGACACATTTAAATCTTCTAAAGGCCTTCTTAGCGGCAATGAGTGGTACTGTCAGCAAGCCTTTCGAGCACTTAATCAGGCAGCAGGTATCATTCTTTTTTGATGATAACATGGATTACTATATGGAGGCTGTTTTTTAAACTGAATCATGCTTACAAATAAGTAGAATTATGAAGTCAATGTATAGCTCCCATTCATGGTAAAATGATTCATACTCAATCTTCTAGCCACAAGGTCAAATTTCACCTCAGTGGTTTGTATTTCATCTAATTTTAATCTTTGCCAAGTTGACGTTTCATTCTTATTTAACGACGAGTTTTGCCAGTAATTCTGTGCTATACCTGCTCAAATGTCAGTATACATTTTTTTTTTGTGTAGGCCGTTGTATCCGACACAGGTTCGACTATGGAGCCATAATCTTCCTAGGTAAGGATTCAATATATACATACCAATATCCAACTAATTGTCAACTTATCTGTTAGTTGGGGATTCTTTTTTGTTATCAATGCTGTAAGCTAATGTCACAGTACGTCTCTTGCGACTTCTGTTTGATACTTGAAGTGGAACATAGTTAGTACTATAGCAGAGTTGTATAAGTTCTGCAGTAGAGGTCACAAGAGGTGCGCGTTAGTCTGGTTGGATTAACCTGCAAACATTTTTTTTTCTCTACTTTCTATTTTTTTATAAATATATAAATGTATAAACTACAACAATCATACCCAGTAAAATCCCATCCATAGCAAGCTATTGGTTTTATATATGAAGCATGGTTACAAAAACATTAGTTTTACAATGTATACTTATAAGATGTTGGAGTCCTTATCATGGTTAATTCTGCAAGCAGATGAGCGCTTTTGTCAAGAAAAAAATTTAACCTACATTTCAAAGTGGATAAGAAGTTCTATTAGACAGCATGACAGTTTTGAGCAGTCTTTAGAGGGGTTAAAGTCGTTTTTCAGAGACGTCAAGGTATTTTTCTTTCCATTTTCCTTTTACTAGTTTCGACATCACTAACAATGTTCATGTTGTGAAACAACGGAACAGGTTGAGAATAATGGAAGTTCTAAGAAGCCGATCAATGTTACACCTATTGATGTCGAGGAGCCAAGAAACTGGTTCAAAGATATGAAGAACAGTAATTTAACTAAGCCCAACGTGAAAAGAGAAAGATCTGTGTCGGATGGTGTCACAGCACCAGAAACAATGGGACAGGCTGAAAATAGTGGAAGTTCTATGAAGCCGATCAATGTGGAACCTATTAAAGTTGAAGAGCCAGTAAACTGGTTCACAGACATGAAGAACGGTAAATTAACTAAGCCCAACCTGAAAGGACAAACGATGAGTGACAACAAAACTGGTATAGCTTATGTTGACTTGGAAGATGATTTGGAGACCCAAGATAGGTATATATATACCCACACTTTTGTAGTTTTATTTCAACTGATTTGTCTTTTGAAGCTACCATGTGAGTTCCTCTTAATCTTAGCATTAGTGTCAATAGTACAAAAGGTGGTAAGATGGACCGGAAGGGTGGGTTGGGTAACAAGGTCAGGTTAAATCAAGCCATTTTTAGTCATGACAGCCAGGCCAAGTTGGGTTGACTAGCACTTGTATTTTTATTGTTACGGGATTAATATGATTATGTAAAGAATATTATCGCATTATAGATATCTATATCGTTGAATACCACGATTAAAGAGGTCACATTGGTGACATTTAAACCATCCAACCTCTTTGGCTTGTTTCTTTTTTATCTTGACTTGTTTGAGATAAAACACAACCTAAATCAACCCATTCATAAGTAAATTAGTTGAAATTGCCACATGTAAATAATAATTTCTTGGTGTTCAGTTTACATGCTAACTGCTTCTCCCACGATTTCTTTTTTAATATGAAACTTCTAGCTGCTATTAATGAAGTTCTGGTTACGTATGTTCTGATCATCGTATTGGTGCAGGTGTTCATCACCAACGCCGATTATATTATCTCCTGATGATTTTAAAGAACCCCCAAGAGATAATGACCATGAGCCGTTAATTAAGAAGGAAACAGTGAGAGATAATGCCGATGAGCCGATTATATTATCTCCTGATGAAACCCAGAGAGACAATGACCATGAGTTGTTAATTAAGAAGGAAACACCGATTAAGGAAAATTATCCCATTACTATTGAATCTGACTCTGAGCATGAGCAGTCTAATTCAACCATATTCCAAACAAAGTTTCCAGATCAGAAGTTACCCCATTCCTTTTCTTCGCCTTGCTCTACTTCTGCTTCTGGAATCATGCATGCATTCGTGACGCCTAAAAAACAACAAATATCTCAAAACAGATCACCTTTGCTAGATATGAGTGTCAATTCACGGTTTCATAAAAGAAGAAAGCCTTCGGTAGTCAAAATGGAACCGTTGGATCCTCAATCTTGCATTCTGGAAGTACCAGATACATCATCATCTACCGATGTTATGAAGAAAGATGTAAAAATATCGTGTTCAATTTGTAGACATCCTTTAGGTCTGGAGGATAATAATTATATTGTTCCTTGTTCAATAATGTCATTATCTATGGTTCATTTGGCTTCAGTTTGGAAAGGGGAGTTGGAGAAGGGCCCCACAAGAAGTGTTCCTGTTATGGTATCTGACATTACATCAGTTGATTCAAGAATAAGTTTTGAAGAAGAAGAAATATGGAGTAAAGAAGATGGTTGTGTATATAATAAAATTCTCTGCACTTTCTGTAGTAATCAAGATAACTGCCTTGGCTTGCGTGTTGTTGCAATTACCAATTCATCCAATGTGCAGCTTCTAAACAAGGTACTACTTTTTTTTTTGAACAGCAAACACACTTTATATATATATATATATATATATATATATATATATAAAGATCCAGCAAGAAGCTGAGAGAAACAAAGGAAACGAAAAAACAGCCAAAAAACGAATTACAACATATCTAAAATATAAACAAGGTACTACTACTGTTGGTTGGTTGGTTGTGTCATGTCTCTGAATTCCTAACACATGAAATCTTCTTTTGGTTTGTCCTTTTACAATATTTGCAGGCGCTGTTTTATTCTGACAGACTGGAAATCCAACATATTGATACATCAGTTAGTAAGGTCAGTTGATTTATTCTAAAATCTGAAGAAACATATATAAAGAATGAATGAATGAAAACACTTATGACGAGCTGCTTTTAGCACACACATCACATGATTCCTGAAGCTATAAAAACATATTGTTCCCTGTTAACAAGGAACAAACGTTGTTGCCCCAATAACGCGATCAACCTGGCTGCATTTTTGTTGAACATGAAGACTAGAGGTGGCGAAATGGGTAGTTGTTTAGTGTAAAGGGCTGGGTTTAGTTGATATATAAATACTTAAGAGTATATTTAACTGTGTCCTAACTATAGGTTGGTTTGCAAGTTGTGTCCTTTAACATCAATAGTTACACAGATGTCCTATATTTGAAAAGTTGTCACGCTTTATGTCTTTTCCACTTACTGGTGTTAACTTTATCTGCTAGTTTTTTAATGACAATTTTGTCCTTACAACTAAAAGATAATATGTCATTCCACAATTATATTATTTCCTATTTTTTCATTATACATTTTATCTTTTATTTGTAAGGGCAAAACTGTCATAAAAATTTAACACTAGTTAGTGAAGAGGATCGAAAGTGTTACAACTTTTCAAACAAAGGGCACATTTTATAGGCTAACTTATATAAGTTGACTTATCTTTATTCATCGTGCAGATGCGACTACCAAATAAATATTGATGCTTAACAATAGTGTAAATTTTAAACAGATAACAATGATTGATTTCGAGGAAGATTGAATCTCAAGCGGGCCAATAACAATGACAAAACGAATTGTGGATTTTTTTTAGTTTTCACTCTAGTGGTATGTTGAGTTTTAGTTGAAAAGTTGTGTATTACCAACTTTAATTTATTTCTTTATTTATTATTGCTACACCTTTTTTGTTCGTTAATTGACCTGGTTAAATTTCATTTTGCAGCATGTGGATCCTTATATTTTCTTTTCATGTAAATGTTCTAAAAGTAGCTTTTTAAGTTATTACTAGTAATATGCCCGCACACGCGGGTATTTCGCATATATCGAACGGATTAGTCCAAGCGTTATGTGATGTGTTAACCATATGAAAACGCACGTTCTGACGTATTCGATTGAGCTCAATGTATCCTATAGTTGCATTGCAATTGGATCAAAATGTAACGTAAATCGAATTTATATCGTACAAGCATAAAGTATTATACGCGACCCGACTAACTCGAATCTATATCGTCAAGCCAAAAACTCTCGAGGAGGTCAAAGTGGCATTTACAAGTTCATAAAAAGTTAAGTGGTTAAAAATTGCATTTTCTAAACTTAAGGGTTAAGAAAGGGTAAAGATAAAATTTAATAAAGTTTTGTGGTAAGAAGGAAACTATAACAAAGTTGGGTCTGAAAAAAAAACTACCACAAAGTTGTGGTGTCAAAAGCAAACTATTTGTAAAATGAAGTAGTAGTTTAGAGACAAAAGTTGCCATTTTATGAAACTTTGAAGGTATCAAAGTTAATGGGCTAAAATTGCAACATCGTGAAAGTATGGGGGAGGGAGAGGCAAAGCCGGTGGGGTTTCCACCGACTTTGTATTTTAAGAGTATGTATAATATATTCATTTTTTTTGCAATTTGTATCCTTGAAGAAAGAACCCGGTGTCAAGTTGCGTCCTCATTTTGAAAATGTTGCTTGTTGAGTCTATTTGAATCCCTGAATTTTATCAATCATCATCATCATCATACTCAGTAAATCCCACCAATACCAAAGCCAAGGTAGGGTCTAAGGAGGGTAAGATGTAAGCAGCGTTACCTCTATCGCGTAGGAATAGAGAGACTGCTTTCAACACCGTTAGTTTTTTATCAATAAAATGAGTATATTACCCTTATATCCTATACGTTTGCGTCGCTATGATTTTTAACCTTTGCGTCCCCGAGCTTAAAATTATTATTATTGTTGTTACTTTAATAAATGTTTATTGTGGTCCTAGAATAAATGGATTTAATACAGAATGTTGTAAATAATTTATCTCAATTAAAAGGCATACCAATTGTTATAGAAGTTATCAATTTTAACTTTTAAGCCAACTGAACTGAAGTACTTTAAATAATTATGAAACTAATAATAATAAATAAATCTATGTCTTAGTAATTCTTTGTAAGGAATGGCTAGTAAACTGATGGTACATTTTAAATCACTGGCCAATTCACTTAGGGGGTGTTTGGGGTTGTGTTTTCAAAATAGATTATGCGTTTTCAAAATAGATTTTGCGTTTCAAAACTGCGTTTTGAAAAAAGCATGTAGGTACATGTTTCTCCAAAACTGCATTTTGGAGGCAGATAATCACTTTTTTCATCCAAACACTTTTTTAGATTATTTTTGTTTTACAAACACAATAATCAAATAATCACTTCAAAACGTAATCTCAAACACCCTCTTAAAAGGATGTTGAACGAGAGGGTTGGCTTGGGAGGCTAAGAAAAAAAAAACAATACTACGATGGATGGTTCAAATGAGGATGAATAAAAACATCAAACTGGTTGATGGTTATGTCAATACCGTTAAATAACATAAATTACTTTGAGACCATAGAGGTACTCAAACTATTAAGCCATAAATTTAATTGTCATAAGTTAGAGGGTTATTATTGTAACTAGTAGAATATATATATAAACCTCTTTGTATTCAATATTGAATCATGAATGAAATTATGAGTTGATATGGTATCAGAGCCTATCAACTTGTAAACCCTAAATATCCCTAAATCAACTAACCGGCGATAACTTGAGGGCTGATATTCCGTAATTTTTTTTTCCCGATAACAGCGATAGCGCCCTGCAATAGCCCTGAAGATAGCCCTCAGCCAACATCGATAACAGCGATATTCCGCAATAGCCCTCAGCCAACATCGAAATCAACAATTGAAGATAAAGTCAAAAGCAAAAGTCGAAATCAACAATTGAAGATAACAGCTATTGTTTTTCGTGAAAGGTGATCAGAAGCAAAAGTCAAAAGCAAGTGGAGGATTTTTTTTTTTTGTTTTCTTTTGGGAATTAATATTTTTCGACAATCAGTAAAGAAGGAAAAGAATTCATATTTTTACATAACATCGACAGGATTTTTTTGTTTTCTTTTGGGAATCAACAATTGTCGCAGTCATCTATTTAATCGGTTCTACTCTCAGGTATCAAAATCATTGTTTTTCTCATCATGACAACGATTACTGCCTTCAGTATTCAAGAACGTACATCCCATAATTCCCACAAGTTTGCATTCAATCTTACACCAAACAATTATGGCTACTGGAAAGCCATGATGGAACCGTTTCTAAAGGCTAATGCATTATATTGTTATGTTGACAACACGTTATCTTGCCCGGAAGAGAAAATTACAACCGATAATGCTACTACTACAAACCCTAATTTTACAAACTGGATTGCTAATGATGCACACGTCCGCATAATTATTATATCAACCGTTTCCGAGTCTTCGTTTCAACACATCCAAGGAGACACGGCTCGGGAAGTGTGGTTAAGTCTAGCACGTGCATATGCTCCTTCGAATGCATCTCATGAGTTCACACTAAAAACGCAGCTTTTAAAGATTTCAATGAAAGATGGTGAAAAAGGTATCGATTATCTCAGCCGCGCTCAAGAATATGCAACGGCTCTTGCAAATATTGGTGAACCCGTCAAAGACAAAGATCTCGTCATGCTTACTATAGCCGGGTTACGTGAGGAATACCATGGTTTGAAAAGTAATCTTCTTGCCCGCTCCCCACCAGTTCAATTTAACGAGCTTCACGGCCTTATTGGTGATCATGAATATATCACTCGGTCCACTGTTTCTTCATCATCGGCCTCTCCACAAGTCTTCAATGTTACCACTGCTGCAACAACTACTTCCCCGACCCCCGATTTGGCTTCGATTCAGCAGCAGATTACCAACCTTCAACTTTTGGCAAACCAACTTGCTTCCACAACTCAACCGTCGGCCTCACCATCGGCTCCTCAGGCGAGTTATGCTTCTAGGTCTGCTTCTTCAAGACCGACCCGTGGATATGGTCGGGGCCGTGGGTTTTCTCGCGGGGCCGTGGCCGTGGTGGTTCACAAGGCTCTCGTCAATTTGCTTGGGCGTCCACTCAAAATATGGTTTACGGTCATTGCAATAGGTGCGGTATTGGTCATATTCCCTCACAGTGCCCAAATCACACTGGATCCTCACGTGGATCACCTCAAGTGAATTATGCTAACTCGGGGGCAGGCTCATATACTACTTGGACCTCGGATACAGGCGCTAATTCCCATGGTACTCCTGATCTTGCTAGTATGGACAACTCGGACGTCTATTACGGTAATGACTCCCTCTATGTTGGTAACGGTAACTCTCTTCCAATTCTTCATGTCGGTTCAAAATCATTTTTTACCTCAAACAAAAACTTACAACTTAACCACATACTTCATGTCCCGGGCTTACAACGTAACTTACTTTCCGTTCACAAATTTTGCAAAGATAACAACGTTTTCTTTGAATTTCACACTTCTTTTTTTGTTGTGAAGGACGAGGCTACCAGGGCTATCCTCCTCACGGGCCCCAGTGACCAGGGTCTCTACACCATTCGCCTACCTTCTTTTCAACCGGTTTCCAAGATGTCGTTCACTGCTTTTCGAGCTCCATCTACTATGTGGCATCAACGACTTGGGCATCCTCACTTTCGAGTTTTTCAACATATTGTTAAAACATTTTCTTTACCTGTTTCTGATAAACTTTGTTCATCTTTGTGTACTTCTTGTCAATTGGGAAAAATGTCCAAACTAACTTTGCCTATTTCATCTTTTCGTAGTAAAAACATACTTGATTTGGTTTATTGTGATGTTTGGGGCCATACTACCACGTCCTTTGACGGTTATCGTTATTTTTGTTATGTGTTGACCATCATACCCGCTATATGTGGTATTTCCCGCTCATGCAAAAATCCGACGTTTTTACCACCTTTACAAATTTCGTTCGCCTAGTTGAACGCCAATTTAACACCAAACTCAAAAGTGTTCAAACTGATTGGGGTGGCGAGTTTCGGAACCTTACTCAGTTTTTTACGTCCCATGGTATTTTACATCGTCGCTCGTGTCCTCATACGAGTGAACAGAATGGTATTGTCGAGCGTCGCCACCGCCACGTCGTGGAAACCGGTCTCACCTTACTAGCCCAATCCAAACTACCTCAAACTTTTTGGTCATTCGCTTTTCAAACCGCCGTCTACCTCATCAATCGTCTACCTTCTCGTCTTTCCTCAAACAAATCCCCATATCAACTAGTTTTCCAACGTCCTCCCGATTACTCATTTCTTCGAGTTTTCGGATGTCTCTGTTTTCCTTATTTACGTCCATATAACCAACACAAAATTGATTTTCGTTCTACTCCTTGTATATTTCTCGGTTATAGCCTGTCTCATCATGGATATCAATGCCTTGATCAAACTACTCACCGAATCTACATTGCTCGCCATGTCCGATTTAACGAGCATGTTTTTCCCTCCCTTACTGAACCCTCCATCGACCCTCCTTCATCCTCCACAGCCGCTACTTCCTTTTCTACAATTCCTGATCCGCCATTAACCATTTTTGATAACCCATCCATTCCTACAACCGAACCATCGCCACCCACCCCACCTATTTCCGAACCTGTCCAAACCGCCCCTATTCCTCAAACCAACACCACCCAACCTACTTCCTCTTCTTCGCAACCAACCACGCCCCATTACCAACCTCCTCACCTTCGGCCACATCCTAAACCCCGAAAATTTTTTGACCCTTCAGCCAATATCGCCACCACAGCTACCGTTCTTTCTGAACCGACTTCCTTTACTGTTGCCAACGAATCCGCGGAGTGGCGTCAAGCCATGACAGCCGAGTTGCACGCACTACACAGAAACGGAACATGGTCGTTAGTTCCTCCGGTTCCAAATTCTAATGTTATTGATTGCAAGTGGGTTTACAGGTTGAAAACTGATCAGCATGGGAACGTGACTAGGCACAAGGCTTGATTGGTAGCAAAGGGTTTTTTACAGCAGTCTGGCATTGATTATCATGAGACGTTCAGCCCTGTGGTCAAACCAGCCACCATCCGTACGGTTCTTTCTCTTGCCGTCTCTAACAATTGGTCTCTCAAACAACTTGATGTGCAAAATGCGTTTTTACACGGTGATCTACATGAAACGGTCTACATGCGTCAACCACCGGGCTTCGAGGATCCTAAACATCCTAATCATGTTTGCAAGTTGCACAAATCCCTTTATGGCTTAAAACAGTCGCCCAGGGCATGGTTCACCAAACTCTCAAACGTCTTACAACATCTTGGTTTTCATGGTTCCAAAACTGATCCATCATTATTTATCCTTAACCGCTCGGGTGCACAGGTTTACCTACTAGTTTACGTGGACGACATCATTATTACGGGCAACGATCCCAACACAGTTAATCGCATTATTGCCTCACTTGGTCAGCAGGTATCTCTCACTGACATGGGTCGTCTTACTTACTTTCTTGGTATTGAAGTTCTTCACACCTCTTCGGGTCTTATCCTATCTCAACGGAAGTATATTCAGGAACTTATTGATCGAGCCGGGTTAAAAGAATCGAAACCGCTTGCAACATCTACAAATGCCAAAACAGATACGATAACCAAGGACGACCCACTTATGTCCGATCCTACAAGATATCGCCATTGTGTTGGAGCACTTCAGTATGCCACTTTATCTAGGCCCGACATTGCCTACGCTGTCAACAGAGTATGTCAGTTCATGCATGAACCTCACGAATCCCATTGGACTGCTGTCAAACGTATAATTCGCTATCTCAAGGGAACGTCTCAACTGGGCCTTCGTTTTACATCGAACTCAACGTCTACATTACATGCCTTTGCTGATTCACATTGGGGTGAGCGGTTGGTTCCTATCACAGCATATTCGGATTCTGATTGGGCTGGTTGCCCGGTCGACCGTCGATCCACGGGGGGGCTATGCTATCTTCTTGGGTTCGAACTTAGTATCATGGTCAGCTCGTAAGCAGAAAACTGTCTCTAGGTCGTCTACTGAATCCGAATACAAGGCTATTGCTGATACGGTTGCTGAACTAATCTGGTTAAAGTCTCTTCTACAAGAACTGGGAGTTAAGTTGAATAAACCCACTCTTTGGTGTGATAATCTTGGAGCTACGTATCTTTCAGCAAACCCGGTGTTTCATGCTAGAACTAAACATGTGGAGGTAGATTTCCATTTTGTTCGTGAGCAAGCCAGTCAAGGAAATCTGAAGGTTCAATTTATTAAAACAGATGATCAAATTGCCGACATCTTCACGAAGCCGTTATCAACTCAAAGATTTGAATTTTTAAGATCCATGTTGCAGGTCGTTACCCGCCCTCAACTTGCGGGGGAATGTTAAGCCATAAATTTAATTGTCATAAGTTAGAGGGTTATTATTGTAACTAGTAGAATATATATATAAACCTCTTTGTATTCAATATTGAATCATGAATGAAATTATGAGTTGATATAAGACTAAAGGGTATGGAGAGGATTGACTTGGAGGGGATGAGCCGCTACGTCAGCGCCACGTCACCGGCTCGTGTGGGGTGGGCCTCCTTCATATTTGAGGGGGATGGAGGATGAGGCTACCCCACCTCATTATTTTATAATTGTCTAAGTGTTTAAATTGAAAAAGGATGAGAGAGAGGGTATTTAAATTGAAAAAGGATGAGAGAGAGGGTATTTAAATTGAAAAAGGAAATATAATATTCAAGTGGGGCCACGTCTCATTCGGCTGTGGGGAGCCGTTTGGGCCGAGCCGGCCCTCAGGGGGCGGTGTGGGGGACCGGCGCCGGTCCTAGCCGGGCCTAGCCGGCCCCCATACCCTTTAGTCTAATAGAATTGTTAAGTTGGAATGTTAGTACTAAATTTTAGCTAGCTTTTTATGAAAAATACCTAATATAAAAAACTAATATATTTACTCATTTTTGTAGTTTAACTAGTGGGAATACCCGCGCTCCGCAGCGGGGAATTCGGTCGGTATCGTTAAGGCAGTTATGGTAAGGACACTTGCAATAGTAACCGAAGCGAAAACGTAAAATCATAAAGTCGTAATATGCCCAAAAGAAGATCAACACATATTTTATACCGATTAAAATCTTAAAAACGAATATTATTTCTGATAATATCGATACTGGTACTGATGTTGTTTGATCGGAATGGATATAGTTTGTCAAGGTATTGGCACAATACCAACACTCGATAAAAATAATATATATTTAATACAACTCTATTATCAATACAATTTATACTGAACTAAACACGGTCACACATTTATTTATTTCTTAAAGGTCACAAATGTAAGCTATCGAAAGAAAATTAAATTACATGAGTTAAAAACTAATATTATTTATAGTTTAAAGGGTTTAAAAATTAAACGAGAAAATAAAGTAATTAATAATAATAATATTTTTAAATTATAAATAAATATACACTTTACTAAATATTGTTAGTGAAAAGTAAAGGAATAAAGAAATAATATAAATTTAATATTATAATTATAATAAAATAATATTAAAAATATACACATAACGCTAACTATTGGTTTTTTTTAAAACGACGAAACTTCTATAAAAATTATAGAAAAGGTTGTAGGCCAGCAAGAAACTGAAACCCACTTACACATAATGCTAACTATTGGTATTGAACTTAGGGTGAAGGGAGTGGGGTGCGGCAAACCCACATCACCGATCGGCAATGGGCGGCAAACCAATGCCAACCCATTTGCCGCATGAGGTGTTTGACGAAATGGGTTTAAATCGATGGGGCATTACCGAATCGGTGAGGGGAGGAAGAAGAGAGAGAGGGGGTGTGGGGTGGGGTCCAATCCAATCTCAACCAATCACACCTTTTTCCTTTTTTTAAAAAAAATAGTTTACCACTTCACCAAGTGTCTAAACCATTGCCAACACTTTTCACCAAAGTTTAAACACTTTTCACCGATTGACATGGCACGCTCTGATTGGTCGGTTTTTTGGTTTGCCACTCAAAGTGTTTAACCACTCCCTTCACCCTTAGTACTGTCTTCACAAAGGAAAACAATCTAATCATTTGATCTGTCTTAGATTTTGTTAAAGATTTATGTTAGTTTCTCTTTTATGCTATAGAAAATAAAATAAAAAATTAAAAGGGTAGTGGAATATAGGTGGCAGCCTTTACTTGCGTTCACCTTGTCAAACTAAGAACTTGGATATGGTGGGGCGGGAGTTTGGGGCATGGGTTGACACGTGGATATGGGGCACTCAATACACAAACCCAAGTTTCATAGGGGTATGGCGTGGTCAAGCCACATCATTTTTTTAAATTTAAAATGGCCCTAGCCAAAAAGCCAATAAGAGCCGACCACATAGGATCGATAGCATGCACCACGCCCGGCCTTAAACTCCCGCCCAAGGGGCCACGCCCAAACCCAAGCCCACCCAAGGTGGTGACCTGGGCGTTTCTCTCTAACCCACGCCCAAACCCCCGCCCCATACCCCATAGTCTAATAATATAGATTTATGTTAGTTTCTCTCTATATATGCATTTTATGTTATGGAAAATAAAATAAAAAATTAAAAGGGTAGTGGAATATAGGTGGCAGCTTTTAATTGGGTTCACCTTGTCAAACTAATAATATAAATAAGTTACTGTTAATGTTCTTTGTAAATGTAAGATATATAGAATTACAATAAAATCCATGCACATGTTTATAATACACGTGTACGCATAACAATAAAAAACTACCTAATAATAATAAAAACAATATAAAATTGCACATATTAACCTTTATTTCATACCTAAACTACACTTCATACCTTTTACTATGAAATCAGCCAAACTCACCTTTATGTTCATGTTTTGCTACATGTGTCAACCTTTAACACAAACTTTGTTAAAATTATTGGTTAAGTTACTTCACATGCAAAGTATGTGAGGGTATTTTGGTCTTTTTACTTCACATTTTTTAAATTATTTTTTAATAAACTACATGACTTTCTTCAAAACCCACCACCATTACCATTTTCAAACCAACCTTGAAAAGATCAATTATCCGGTTTGAAATTCAATTCAATACTAATAAATCATCAAAATTACAGCAATTGGCAACCTGTTACTAAATCAATTACTGATTTGATTTATGAAATCATGCTTTTTGTATGGGCGCCGGCTTAGGGCCAAAAACGTAAAGGGGCCCGAACAAAAATAAAAAGATGGATGTTTTTCCGGCGAACTATTGCAATGGCGAGCTGGACGGAGCAAGCTGTAAAGAGATGCAACGATCAGAGATGTGAGAATGGATCTTGGCAACAATATATGGATTCAAAGAGAGAACTGATACTTGAACCAATCATAGAATTATTCAAGGAGACGGACTAGCGACTTGAAGTTCTTTTCTTTACTTGAGCGTTTGCAAACTTCATGGTATTTTAGGGTATAGATAAATTGCATGATAGATAGGTGACTTAACTAATGGATCATATAATCATAACTTGGGCTAATAGTTAACTCAAAAGAATTGTGCCATTGACCCATTACAATACTTCTCGAGTTCTCGTGTCTACCACGTATTAGGGGATAAAGCACGGTCCTCCCAACCACCGGAGTGATCCCACTCCGGGAGCCGCTACCCGACCAAGTGTCACACCCCGATTTCCACGTGTCACCGGTGGGCCCGGTGGGGAGTATCGTGACGTCATGGTTGGCAACATAATAGTCAAACAACACAATATTAATATGCACAGCGGAAGCAATTGAAAATATAATACCACCGAATTTATTATTGTTTATCAATGTAACAATATCCGGGAGTTTATCCACAGTAGGATCGAACATAAAATGGAAACAATAGTTCAACAGACTTTAGGCATCTTAAGCTTGCGAGACTTCTATTAATGCTAAGGAGAATATATCCAGCCAATTTCGTATAGTACCTGCATTTAGCCTTTTTGAAAAATACGTCAGTTTACACTGGTAAATACATTCAACTGACTCATTTTGAAAATGGTTTTAAGAAAATTTATTTGGATGCACATGGCATAAAATATCTTTTATAATTTGATTAAAATGCACAGAGGCAAAATTAATCTTTTTAACTTGGGAGAATTATTTTAATATTATAATCTTGTGAACGAATTACATGTTACTTATGCGTTCAGTAGCCCGGATCTAGTCCGGGTTAAAGGTCAATAGACACACCACATTAATTATATGAGACACTGACAGGTGTACGCCTACACCTGAGTGCTAAGGTCGTGGCCAATCTCGTAAGATGATGCCGAGAATATCCGGGACATGGTCATTAACCCCCCAAAGGCTGTAAAGTAAACAAGACTGTTTAAACGAGCCGATCAAATTATTCAACTACCCACTAAGCGTGGAGATTTGATGCCCGATCAAGCGGCATGCTATATACCGTAACCCAAGCCCGTATAGGGAAAATAAGTTAAAAGTATTTACCTGAGCTAAATACAAATTCAATCCCAGCCGTATACCAAATCAGCAAGTACAGATAGCTTTTACTGGGCTCCTAATCTGGAACGAAGGTTTTTAATAACCTATTAGAATCCTAACGGGTCTTTAATTAAGCTTAAGCTTAGACCGGCTAGTTTCAAGGATACGGTTCGTACGCACGATTAAGCGAAGACCGGATAGAATGTGATTTAGACCCGACAAGTTCAGAGACTTGTTTGATATGGGTCCTTCATGCACATTCTGGATTTTGAGATTAAACCGATAAGGTTTGACCCGTTTCGGCTAATTTATGTAAACTTGTTACATAAGCCGAACCGAACGCGAAATAAGCGTAACGGGTGTCCGTAAGAGCCATATACAGGTTTCCTAAGTTAATATGCTTCAAATATGTTGTGACATCAGTAAGTTGTCTTTCATTATGCCCCGAACTAGTTTAAACACAAACTATGCCCCTTAGGGGTAGTTTGGTCATTTTAAAGGTTGTAAGAGAGTTTAAATGTTTAACTGAGTTACAGGTCTGACGTAAACAGCAAACATACTCAATTTGATGAGTTATAACAGTAGGGTAAAGTATATATGTGAAATATATCATTTATAACCAAACTATGCACCGAAGGGCATTTTGGTAATTTCACATGAGCCGAAAAGCTCAAAACTGAAGTCTGAGTTTATCAACCTTTGCTTACTGTTAAAATATCATAATTTTCCTCCTATATCAGTAGGTATCAACCCGGGTATGTTCAATATGATTTTAAAACATACTATGCGTTAAAAACGCTAAATAAGGCGATTAAAGGCCATTTCCGGGTTTGATACTTAAATCTGATATTTTTATATTTCCAGAAGGCTTAAAATAATTTATTTATCATATGTGATCAGTAGCAAAAGGTTTGGAGTCGTTTAGATAAGTAAAACTCATTTTATGGCCCGTAAGGGTAAAACCGACAATTACCGAATTAAGCCTACGACTACTAGTTATGCTCAGCCTAAATTAATTAAAAATATTTAAAATACCAAAATAATATATTATATCAGTGGGTATTAAGTTTGATACCAAAAAGTAGGCTTAACTAGGCTATACGCTAATTACGCCGTTTTATTAACATAAAGCTTTAATTTTTGCGATATTGAGCATAACTCTTAATCTATAAGTCAAACTGATGTCAAACTTTGCATGCAAGTTTATATATCAGTAATTAAGGTTTCTACACTTTTACATTTTCATAAATCATGTTTTAAGGTAATAAGGGCATAACGGTCAACATATGAGCAATTAACGGAAATATGCATATTAATTGGATAACTAGTGAACCAAGGTGTGTAATCACAGAGGGTTGTTCTAACAAGTAACCTAATCCAATTTAAGCTCTGAGGCATTTCTAAAACATGCCTAAACGGGTCAGAACTGAAAGTCAAAGTGAAA
The DNA here is from genome assembly GCA_030545235.1 of Helianthus tuberosus. Lineage (NCBI taxonomy): Eukaryota > Viridiplantae > Streptophyta > Magnoliopsida > Asterales > Asteraceae > Helianthus > Helianthus tuberosus. Next base: position 75,987 of record JARYGA010060017.1, read on the forward strand.
GTCAAACTATGCGACTTTCGGTTCCGAACCGGGTCTAAACAGGAAATAGTCGGGTTGAACATGTTTGGACATGTTCTTACACTAATTACTAAGTTATAACAATGATCAAACAGGTTATATATGTTCTAGATGGCTAATTAAGCATAAATGACATTTTAAGCATCATGTTGACTTTTTAATTAAAAGTTTGACCCGACTTTTGACCTGGTTAGAGTGGTGATCAGGGGAAACCCTTTTGAGGTTTTATTACCCACATAACTACCAACTCATAACTACTTTTAATTCGAGATATGACTGAGCCATTATTGACTAATCTCGAAGTCAAACCGTAATTACGACGGTTTGACTTTTAGCTAATTAACTAAGCTAAACTCAACTAAACAAGAACTAGCAGACTTACAAGAGTCCTATGCACGAGATTGATCACTTGAGGCTGTTTGATAGCTCCAGAAATGATCCACAAATGCAGGAGAAGGTGTGTGAATGAATGTTGCACTTGAAGGGCTTTATATAGTGGAATCACTCACCATAAGTGATTGACAAACAAGTCTAGGACACTCCACAACTGCCCAACACTTGTCTCTAGTGTTTAGGGGTTGTTTTAGGGGTCAAGTGAAGTGAAAAATCGAGTTAAAGTCGCCCATAAATGCACCTAGCAGGCCCCTATGCGAAACAAATAGATTCTGCCCAGATATGGCAGTGGCGTAGCGCCACTGCCTGAGTACATCAAGCTCGCGCTACGCGAGCCCCTAAGGGGTCAGCCAAACAACTTTTGTAAATTGGCATTTTCAGTCCTTGTCTCTTCAAACTCCGAAAAGACTCTTGTTCCTTGCATTTCTTGCATTATGATCCTTCAATCTTGATCTATAAGGGCTTTAAGATAAATACCCACTTCTTTTAGTCCTCGGTTAACTTTATTGTCACCCGAAAAGGCCTAATTTTCAACGTTGACGCTTTAACCCCTCGCACACGAATTTGATCACAACTTGCTCATACGATAACGAAACTTTATGAAATTTATGTCGTGTATTCTAGTGAGCATAATTAACATTTACAAAGCTTCGGGTTCGTCAAAAGGTCACTCAGAGGTATAAATTAAACATGTTGACACATTTAGCCCCTATAGTTTGAAATCTCTCACTTTTAGCTTCGTATGATCCATGATTTATTCGTTTGAGGGTATGAGCATCATGTAGGTTTAATGTACAATATATTTATTCACAATTGACATTTAGAATACGTATATTCACATACTTTCCATGTTTGTCAACTTTAGTCCTTCTATAATATTTCTTTCACACGTTTAACATTTGACACGTGTCTACACATTATAGGACGTGAATTTTCGAGGTGTTACACCAAGCTAGCTCCGCGGTGAATTCCCCTTGCCGAGTTCTTACCCTGGGCGACATATGCCACTCCCAAGATTCGAACCCGATACATCTGGGCAGTGGCGGAACCAGCCCCAAAAGTTAGGGGTATCCTAATTTTTTTTTAGGATCAGTGGTATCCTTTATATAACAGAAACGGAGTTGAGCGATATTTTTACACTACAGAAATGGAGTTAAGGGGTATTTTTACACTACGGAGACGGGGTTGAGGGGTAGCCCGTGCTACCCCTATTTGTACTATAAGTCCGCCACTGCCTCTGGGAAGAGGTGGGTGTCGGTGGCCAACTGGGCTCCCCAGTTGGTTTGTCTACCACATATTAAGTGAACTCTTATTTTTAATATTTTCAATAATAATATAATAGAAAAAATTGTTTTATATTAAGAAAATAGATAGGCTATTTTTATATATGTTTTTCATACATGAACTTTTAACAATTTTTTTTTAAACGAAAAAAAAAACTATCTTCAAATGAAATTTAACGTATTACTAAATAAACAAGTACGAATAATTTTATAATATCATTAGGTGGATAAGTATGATTTGATTTTACACAGCCCATTTTGATTTGTCTTGTTTTAACCCAATCGAGTTGTGCCTCCCGTCAAAACAAAATATTAGATTTGGCAATGCTTGTAATATATGTTCAGGCTTTATAGTTTATATATGCAAGATCAAGATGAAACTTAGTTTATATATTTAGGGATTATAGGGCCCGATTTTTTTTACTCGCACAGGGCCTAAATTTTTATTTAACGTTTTCGGAGACAACCCTGTATCTCATCTCACCCCTCATGTAAACATACTTCGACGAAGACTGTGGTACGACGTTGTGGTGGCAGACAGAATAGTGTGACAGAGTTGATATTGTGTCCGTTAGTGAGTGCGAGTCCTCACCGTTATTGAACATCATCATCATCATCATCATCCTCAGTAATCTCAGCAATAGCAAAGCTAAGGTAGGGTCTGAGAAGGGTAAGATGTAGACAGCCTTACCTCTACCCCAAAGATTTAGAGAGGTTGCTTCCTGGAACGCCCTGCTTCTTCATACTTTCCATAATTAGAAGGTCTTGCTTGTATTACTATTTTTGGAAGTCATGTGTTCTTGTAATCGTTCTTTCGTTGTGATCGTTGTAAAATCCAAGACTTGAATCATAAATAAAACTCGTATTTCTTTAAATTCGTGTTATACATACTTCATACATGTTCGCACATTCGAATTCGGGAAACAATTGATGATTTACTTGGAATTCTTGGAAACTATGTGTTAAACTTGTAAATTCGTGAAAAACATGAATAATACGCCTTTTGCATGCATACGATACTTACTCTCGACAAAAATAATTGTCCGTACTTGCCTTCTTGTTAATGGTACTTAAAAACCCCTTATACTAAGCTTTATTTTCATAAAACACCCTTAAATTACACTAAAACCTTCAAAAATAAACTTCAGGGACCAAAAGTGTAAAAAAACAAACCTTAATCCAGAAACTATACCCGTCGCGTCGCGCGACGGGGAGGGTCAACACATATCACCACTGTGACACGTGAAATAAAACCCTTAACAACCCCCGTCCACAACAGGTGTTGAGTCCAAACTATAGTACTATCGTTGCTAAGGTGTCAGGCAACAATCACTGTGTAAACATAAAATACAAGCATTCATCGAGTAACACGTATAACATGCAATAACGGTCAGCGTATAAAAGTGTTTGCGTTGTGTGTCGATTGTGATTTGAAATAGATAACGTATGTAACACCCAAAAGTGCGTAAAGCAAAAAGGGTTCGAGTTTACTCACAGATCGTGTTAAATGAATAACACAGTCTTGGATGGATTGAAGGGAGCGCTGGAAAGTTAGCCTGATTACAGAACGATAGCATAAGCGATGAACAGTGCGTTAAACGGTGTCGAGTGGGTACTGAGTGACGAAGGGTCATCCGATCGGATGACCTTCCGGACGGATGGCCATTCGGTCGGAGGGTGATCCGTGTGGGATGGGTGTGTTTGTGTATGATGTGACTTTGAAGTTTTCATTGTAGCATTTCATAAAATGAGAAGAATCTCTACCTTTCAGGTCGTCCGGTCGAACGGTCATCCGGACGGATGGTCGTTCGATCGGATAGCAATCCATTCCAAGTGAGATATTTTAGAGTTTTAGGTTCTCGATAGAATAGTCATTCGATCGGATGGTCATCCGATCGGATGACTATTCGTTGTAAACTGATGTTTTGAAAAAATTGCTTAAGTGTTGAACACCCTAAGTCGTCTGATCGGATTGTCGTTCGATCGGATGGCTATCCGATTGGACGGAAATCCGTTTGGTAACCTGTTCGTTTTGTAACTTGTAAAATCTGCTAAGTTTAGAAAGTTTTGCAGGTTGACCGAGACGGTATGACAACGTGTCAAACAACGGAAATTCCACCAAGTCCAATATCATCCGATCGGATGGGAACCACCCCGCCCGGTCAGTTAATTGTTCTTGACGGTTGTTCATGTTCAACCTGTGAATCGGTTGTCTCCTTGATAGGAATCAGTTCTCAAACCGGCACTTCACTAGAGAATGAGTAGAAGGTCTGAACGAGGTCAGATTCTATCGGTTTTTGAATAAAAAGTTAAGAACATTGAAGAAAAGTGGAAATCAGTTGGAAAATGTTTAGATTATGACGAAATCAGTTTTTAAACATGTCGAAATCTCTTAGATCTGAGCTGTTCTTCGTGGAATGAGGTCACACTTTGAAGTTCCTGAGAACCCATGATGACATCATCCTAGAACAGCCCAAATCGGCCGATTTCATAGTGAAAAGTTAAGATTTGTTGGTGAAAATGATAAAGAAGTGTGTGTAGATGATGGAAGTACAAGATTTGGGTTGAAAACTTACAAGAATCGCGAGAAAAAGGGCCAAGAGTGTGCTGGTCGAACGAGAGAGTTGTCACATCATGAAAAGTGATGTGACAGGTGCTATTATAGGTGAGAGGAGGGTGAGGCGGTGTAAGTGATTCGATTGGAGGGCCTTCCGATCGGATGGCCATCCGATCGGATGGTCATCCGGACGGATGACCATTCGATCGAATGGTCCTTCGATCGGATGGTTTGTGCGAGTTGGTTTTCGACTTTTGTTTCGTGCGTTGAGCGTTGCGATGCGTTTAAGCAAGTGTCGATTAAGCGATGCGATAGGTTTAGATAATAGTTACACAATTAACATAACTAACATACGACAACATAAATAAACTTGTGTTTCTAGTTCGCGATGGGATTGTGTTGCGATTGCATTTGCGATTAATCACCTCAAACATACAATAAACATGCACAATTAACACATAATAGCACACACACGTAAAACAATATCCAGAACATGCGATTCAGGTTGCGATGTGATTGCGATGAGATAACGTTAAGTAGATTAGCGATTAAACTGCGATTATTGCATTTACTCCACATAATACAACTAAAGTTCACAAATTAAAGTATCGAATTATAAGTCAAAGAGTACAATCAATAATTAAGCAAGGAATGACAGATCGAATTAGCAATCTTTTCTTCCTTTGACTTTGACTTTGACTGGTACTTTGACTTCAAAAATGCGGGTTGTTACACTTAATACTCATATTCGTTCATTAGATCGACCATTCACTCTCGAACTCCATTAATCTTCGCCTTTCATACAAACCTCGTTTACTATCAAATCTGTTTACACGTTCAAATTCTAAATTAATTTCCTACTACTTAAAATTATATTTTTCATCCTTCTCTTAGATGCAAACATACTTAGTAGACCGTTGTCACTTTATTTAAAGTACCCGACCTTCTCATTCCTCTCAATAAACAATTTTTACAAATACGTGATTTTATACTATCCTTAAAAGTTCCTATGCAAACTACCCCACTCTCACCAAATACAAACCGTTTTGATACAAAGATCTCCTTCATAAATACGATACATTTTTAAAACAACTCCAAATCTAGTTATTCAAAACTTGTGTAAACTCGTTTTACCTATACACGTTTCACTCATGCTTATGCCTCAAAACCATTTTAGCCAAACAAATCCTTTTTACAAACCCATCTTGTCGTTCTTCAAAATCTCATACTTTTTAAAACGTTTCAAAATTTCCAAATATCAACTTTAAATAATCACCTTTTTTCCAAAATTCTTTCAAGTCTTCCTCTTAAATAAATTTCTAGACGAAATTTCCTAAAGGAGGGGAGACTGTAACGCCCTGCTTCTTCGTACTTTCCATAATTAGAAGGTCTTGCTTGTATTACTATTTTTGGAAATCTTGTGTTCTTGTAATCGTTCTTTTGTTGTGATCGTTGTAAAATCCGAGACTTGAATCATAAATAAAACTCGTATTTCTTTAAATTCGTGTTATACATACTTCATACATGTTCGTACATTCGAATTCGGTAAACAATTGATGATTTACTTGGAATTATTGGAAACTATGTGTTAAACTTGTAAATTCGTCAAAGACATGAATAATACACATTTTGCATGCATACGATACTTACTCTCGACAAATATACTTGTCCGTACTTGCCTTCATGTTAATGGTACTTGAAAACCCCTTATACTAAGCTTTATTTTCATAAAACACCCTTAAATTACACTAAAACCTTCAAAAATAAACTTCAGGGACCAAAAGTGTAAAAAAACAAACCTTAATCCAAAAACTATACCCGTCGCGTCGCGCGACGGGGAGGGCCATACGCTGTTGCCGCCGGCGACGCCTTCAATCCGGCAGTATACTCTTTCAGCTCATCTATTGGGCGATTTTTGTTGGTTTTGTTGTGTTATTTGGTGTGTTTCTTACATTTAATGGCCACCAACCCAACCCTAATCCTTCCTTATAAAACCCAAGCATTTTGCACTTTACAAACCCACAAAAACACCTCTCAATCAGCTGAAATTCGCAAGGTTGGTCAGATTTATCACAAGTTGCTAAAACAAGCATAACTTCCTCATTTCTTAACCTTTTGCCTTGATTCTTTTCCTACTTGCTTGGAACAACCTTAGTTATGTTTCCAACAGGTTTTCCATGGAAAACCAAGGTTGGAACATCACCAAATAAGGCTCCAAACTCTCTGTTTTGAATCAAACTTTGTTAAATCTTGTTTAAACTTGAGTTATCTCATCTCAAACCTATGTCCTTATGCTTATAACCACATCTATGGTTAGTTAGGCTTAAAAGAAAGGTTGAGACATGTAAAATCAGAGGTGTAAACCTCACAAACTTTCTGTTTTATTCAAGGGTTTAACCCACAAGTGATGTTCAAGCCTAAAGCTTGATGATTGTGTGATTTTGGATTAGCTTCGGCAACCCTACTTGAAAATCCACACATTTCTTGATGTTTTCTCATAGATTAGTTGTCTTATTTCCTTTCTTATTGTAAGTTCATGACCCTCCTGAATGTTAATAACATCAAGTGTAGTGGTGAACACCAAGAGATACCTAAATGGAAGACTTGTTCTTCCTACCTCCTATATGACTTCTATGATAAACAAAGAGGTTCCTAAATGGGGGATTCATCCTCCTACCTCATGCTTGACCTATATGACAATATGAACATTATATAATACTTATATATTATCCAAATGATCGAACCTTTGATGATGAATTTGTGTTCATTTGTCAAAGTATTAGATTATATCATCAAAGACTTAATAACTTATTACGATTCTAATGGGTATTAAACATATGAAATCATTCTAACCCCTATGGGTTTTATAGTGTCAAGAACGAGTACTAAGTCTAGATGATTATTTTCATGTATACTTACTTTGTTATACTTTAAATTCCAAATCTACACATCCTTTAATCTTCAATCCAAACCCATTCATACACTAAATCTCATTAACTCGTCAATACTTGTATAATCGGAAGACTTAGCAAATTTGTGAGTACACTTGACCCCTTTTTCGCTTCAACACACTTTGGGTGCAACATGTTTTACTTGTTAAAATGCACGATTCACACAAACATGCTTTATTCACTCAATCCGTTATACATGCTTTGTTATGCTTAGGCTCATTCTAGAATTCATACTACTTGTTAACCCGCCTTAACAATTATAGCGCTATAGGAGTAGCACACCACCCGACGGGGTTTTTGTTAAGTTATATTCTTTACAGTCTCGATATTGTTATATCAAGGGATGCTATTATTCGTTCTTTATGATCTCAATATTGCTATATCGAGGGATGCTATTATTCTTGTGGAAACTTGGGTTTGACTTTTAGTTGTGCATGATAGTTTGACCTTGTATACCAAATTGCAATGTTGGATTGAAAATACTTTTATACTTATGCCACGTGTCTAAAACTAGTGTACTCGCCAATACTTTTGTATTGAACTATGCTTTTAAAACATGTTGCAGGTTTAACGATGATGTTGTTGATGCATGGAATCTAGTAGGATGCTTAGATACACACTTTAAATTTTGTACTCCTATTGTATTGTATTTCATTATTCATGTTGTTGTATTTGCTTCAAATCCTTGTAATTGACTCTTTAGAAATGGAATGGAATTTATTATTTAAATACTTGTCACAATTATTAGTGTTATGATGTCTCGAGCAATCTATTTCGTCTCACTCCGATGTTTCCGCCATCGGTTGAGGTGTGACAGATTGGTATCAGAGCCATAACTATAGGGAATTAGGTAGAATTGCCATGCTTTTGACCTAGTCTATAGTTAAGTACCAAATTCAACCATACTTGATTCATATACTAATTTCTTGAAATGTCTCTTACGTGTTAATTTCTTGAAATGCTTTATGTGCTCATACTTGTTATTATTATTTCGAACATACGTCTTTCCTAAGACATTTTACTCGATCATACAAAACTCGAAAACACTCGTATTATACAAACGAGACGACTTCACCAAAATAGGCGTGAAACCCACAATTTGGTGAACGACTCTCAATCCACCTATTCTTTTTACACGAAATTCGCCATTAAGTTAGGAGTGAAACCCTCACCTTGATGGAGAATTTCCATTTCAAATTCTAGTGGACCCCCGTCAAAGTGTCAAAATTAAATTTTGACCCGACGAGTACCAACCAACTTAGGGTACGAAATCGTCAAGTTAGGGGTGAAACCCGCATCTTGTCGACTAGTCCCGTTCCTTGATTTTTTTTTAAAATCCCGCCAAGTCTTGATTTTTTTATGGATTTGGAACATGTAGTAACTGGAAGGGTGAATACCGTTAACCGAAATATCGACGAGAGTATTCCACCTATTAGGCCAAAGCATGTTCCTCAAATTCAAAAGAATTTTCGACCACTTTAGTTTAGTCAAAGTTCTGTTTTGGAACAATCCAAGTTTTAATCAAACCTATGTTTTACTATCATCAATCTTATATGATGCAATTCTCCCTTCTCAAATTCAAATTTCTTTCAAGATTGTTTTCTTATACACATATCATACTAAATATTTTTTACATCTATACATCATTCACATTGCATGATTTCAAAAACATCACTCACTTTGATTTACATTCCTTGAAGCCCCAAAATGGAGACATATCATCGAGATAGGAGTGATTTCCTTACCTTGACGATTAACTCTACTCCTTTTCTTAAAACGACCTCACCAACGAGTTAGGGGTGATTCCCTTACCTAGGTGATCGTTACAAAAATCTTCCTTCAAAATACTTTATTATGCAAACCCGATCATGTTTTACACCTAAATCGTTTATCATTCGTCAAAATCTCTGCTTATATCAATTTCAAAATGCATTGTTTTATCAAACGTTGTTCTTACCCTACAATCCATTTTCACATAACTCGCATACACAAAATTCTTAATCATACCTTAAAATGTTTTATTGCCCAAATTTCAAAATCTTACGAAATGCTACCTATCAATTTAATCGGTCCAATGAATCTCTTGCCCATGAACTTCATATTCGACTTGATCACTAAAACACACTCACGTTATATCACCATACTAAAGACTTTCATTCTCAATCAGAAATCAAACCAACTTCCTCACATACTTATAAGATCTTATAGATATTATAAGATCGTTTTACCAAAGACTCTTTTCAACATCAACAAATCATTTGTTAAAACTATTTTCAATGGTCACTAAGTCCTTTTGCTAAAATTCTTTTCTAAGGATCAACGTTTTCACAATAACCTCAAAAATTCAAAATTTCTTGTTTTGATGCAAATGAAGCAACTTTATTTCGAAAACCTTTCCTAAACCGCTCAATTCGTTATTCAAATTTCAAAACACGTGGGCAAGAAGAATTCATGGGAACCGACAATCTTCAACTTACGTAAACCCTTTTAAAACAAAAGCAGCATTTCCACTCATTACAAAATACGTTACGCATAACCAATGAGTACGTTATATTATCTTACATTTACAAACTATATTCTACCTTCCAAATCAAACTCAATCTATTTTTGATTCGATGAACTCGACGTTTCGCTTAAACCACTATACATGCATATCATCGTACACGTTTTAGTCGATATCTCGAGACAACTTCATTTATATCGTTCGTATTTACATACTCAACCTTTTGAACACTTTTATACGCTTAAATCCGTTATGTTCCAACATATACTACATACGTAATCATTATTATTCATGCCTACACTCATACTCATACTCATGACAATACGTTTTATGTTTATACTCATACTTATGTGCATATTCATACTTAAACTTATATCTATGCTCATACTTTCATTCATACTCATGATTCATACATTCGTACCCGTACGCGAGTGGAATCCGAGGGATTCAATTACGTGGGTCCCATACATACTTAAGCATGGACTTGCTTATATACTACATTCCTATACGTACACATTCTTATTTTTAAATTTATGTATACCATGATTCATACACAACTAGTACAAGCTATGCGGATCATGCGGCGATCAAAATAATCGCGGGTGCACATGGGAATATAGTGAAAGGCGCATGAGAACCATAGGGTATACTACTGTGTACGGTAAGACACGGAACGTAACATAGCACTGAATACGAGACAGACGTAACATGATTAAAACATGGTGGATACGCCGCTGGTACTTCCTGTTTTGGTCAAAAATTACCTAAGCAATTAAGTGATCAAATTAGTTAAGTGAGGTAGTGTGCTAGAAATATGTATGAAAATGTGTTAACAAAATTAGATATGAAAACAGTTTCAGGATACGGCTCAGAATATAGAGTTGTATCTATGATCAAACAATGAGCGAAAATGTAAAGGTGGACACGAGATGTACGAGGAAAGCCCTTGATCAATCTAGATCGCCGGCATAAATCCTCGGGAGCTGACAATCGCAGCTGCCTTGTTCTTCTATTGCTTCAAATATCAGGATACAGTGCAGGATGTGGTGCGGATCGACTATGTGTTACAATGTAATTTGAGTACAAGTGTTGTGTGTAGTGTTTGCGATGAACTAGAGAGAAAGTGTTTGAAAGTGTGTAAAATTGCGTGACTTAATCTGATTTGCCCCCATCTATTTATAGTAAAACTAATGTAACTAACTATCCTACATAACCGGGATCCAACGAATATTCCTTAGTTGAACGTTGGAGACCTGGTCTTTCGGGCTCAACGTCTCTCCTTTAACAAATACGCCCGAGTCTTGAGGAAACGGAGTCCACTTGACCGTTGGCAAGTCCCAGTCTTCAACCTGCACGTGATTAATTCTATATACCCCAGGATATTAGCAATGTCCTCGTCCAGTATCCTGATCACAGATAAACAATGAAAAGCAGGATATTAGTCAGCATGCATAGTCAGAAAATGAGCCATAACAATTGTCCCAAAATATATCGGTTGGTATACCAATCCAACGGATATATTTCAAAAGTCTTATCCCATAATTCAAGGCATTTAAAATGAAGCGACGGTCGAGATCACATCGTAACCTCCAACACGCTTTTTGCTCAATGGAGATCCATAATGCCCCCATATCTTCTCTCTTCTTGTTTGAAAAGCAGATATCTTCAACAGAGCCTTCAGGTAATTCTCCATTTCTCATTTACTTTCTATCAACTTTCATCGCCTTACTCGTAATGGATGCCGAGACCTTCACCCAGCAAAATCTCCTCAAAAATCCCGAAAAGGAGATCTGTGCTTTTGACAACGCAGACATTGCGGCTTTGAGAGCTTCCGGCGCCTTCCCAGATAACACGGTCTTTAGACCGTTCGATCGGTCAATTCGATCGGATGTTTCTTCCACTGATTGGGTTTGCTTTCCAGCATATCCCTTTTCGCTAGGTCTTCGATACCCTTTTCCCGAATTCATGATGCAATTCTTCCGAACCACCGGCATCTCTTTTGCTCAAACATGCCCATGGTTTGGAGAGTATTAATTGTAGTTAACCAAATCAAAAACCTCCATTGCCCCGATCTTTGCATCGAGGATTTGCCTATTGCTTATCGCCTCCGATCCCATGGCTCTAGCCGATTCTTGCTTTTCTCGACCTCTAGCAAACCCCTTATTCTTAAAGCCACCAAAAACGAAGACGGATGGCAACGCAAGTTTTCCTTTGTCAAACGAGACTCCATTGCTGAGGGTGCCAACCTTCCGGTGGAGTGGTTAACCACCGGTAGGGTCATAAATATTCTCATGGACCGTTTGGTTTTCATCTCCTACTAATATCCCTCTTTTTGATCCTTATGCAGTGAACTTCAAGGAAGTAGCTCCCCCTACCGCTGAATCAGAAGAAAGAATCAACACTGTTTACCGATTACCTGCAATAGACAGGACTTTCACCACACACGTCCCGAGTTCCAGTCAATACTCGTCATATGAAATGTCTGGTAAGGATTACTTTCAAAATAATTAGTCAAAACAGTATAATAAAATAAAGAGTAATAATGATGTGAAACTTTTCTCTTTATGCAGCACCGGCCAAGATCCCTGAAGTCTTTGACCTCGACGAATTGGACAGTTATTCTGATCAGATTCAGGTCAAGAAGGAACCTAGTCCCAAGGCCACAGCCTCATCCAAACCCAGCAGTTCCAAAGCCATCATTATTCCCAAACCTTCACCGGCTACCAAGCCCCGGAGTTCAAGTTCCCGCAAAAGGAAAGAGCCTGATTCCCCTGTCATTTCTGACACATTTCCTTATGAGAAGCACGGGTTCATTGAAGCTAGCGGGTTTATGACTTCCTTTCTTAACCAGGTTAGTATTCTCATATCACATCCTGCGGCTTACATTATTTACAAAGATTTATCAATATTAATACCTGTCCTCTTACCTTTGTAGGGTCTTGAGCGTCTGGTTCACCTATATCAAGAATCCTGCAAGCTTAACAAGACGCTTGAAACCAAGCTAAAGGAAGCTGAAATCACAATCTCCGATCAAGGCATGATTGCAACCGCCAAATCTCGTCATTACGAGCAGAAATTTAAAGCTATGATTCAAGAACACCAAACTGCTCTCAACAAAGCTACTCTTCAAGCCCAGGCCGATCTTGAAGCTGCACATGTGCAACATGAACGGGATATGGTCA
>JARYGA010060017.1:89073-125944 GCA_030545235.1 Helianthus tuberosus
TACACTAACATTCATTCATTAACCACCATGTTTATTATTTTTAGTGGACTTTTAGTTTTGAACTCTAGTGTTCATGATTTTTATGCGACAAAATTCTTATTAACCACTTTAGACAAGCTTAAGAAGGTGATTAGAATCACTTACTACTAGCTCGTGGCTAGGGAAGAAACTAGACGAAAACGGGTGGTTAATAGCGATGCGAAGAGGTCCTTGTGTTCCCGAGTGCACCAAGCTTCGTTGTGTGATCCCTTGCACCTTTGAGTATATGAGAAATGGCTAGTATGGAAAATGATGGTGGAGATATGGGGGTGGTGGTGTTCAGCCGATCACAAAGAAGGAAGGAAGAAAGAAAGTTTGGTGTTGGGTGTTTAGTGAAAATGAGGATCATGATCTTGTGTATATACTTATAAACCACCAATCTCCTTTTACCTAACATACCATATGTCTAGTAGATACTAAGCACATCAATTAAACAAATGAATAAAAAAATCATGGGGAGTCCTTTCTTGTCTCCTAATCGGTTGGGGGGGGGGGGTGTTTCTAGTTGGGTTTCAATTGTTGATTACAAGTTTAGTTAGGGGTCTAGTTAGGTAGCATGTGTTTAGTTAGTGTTTTATAATATATAGTGTGTTAGGGTGTTCGGGGACCCTAACTAGCTCAGAAAAATATAAACGATGTGTTTAACAATATTTTCGTGTTCCGGGTAATGTCCGGTTATTCGGTTCGGTGTTGTTCCGTTAAAGTGCTTAATTAATTCGTAACGTGTCCTATGTATATATTTTTGTAACGTTTTTAATTTCTAACACTTAGGAAATCATAACGGACTATTTAATGACTTTTCTGTACATTACTAGTGTGTTAACAGGCGCATGTAAATATAACACAGATATCAGAAAGCAGTTAAGTAATTCCACACAGTCGTCAAGCACTTTCATTATCAATAATAAATTGTACGGAATACATGGAATTTTGAGGGTTGTCACATTCTCCCCCTGTTAAGAGAATTTCGTCCCGAAATTTAGCGCGTGTTTACTGAGGAAGCTAGTTAAGTTGCGTTGTTTTCCTGATTTTCCTCTGGTGTCACATCATCCCCCCGTTGGTTTGGAATTTCATCCCGAAATTCTGCAGTAGCTTCAGCCTCAGTAGTGGTTGCGTTTTTCTTAAACAGTTGGGGATACTTGAGTTTCATTTGGTCTTCTCGTTCCCAGGTATACTCTGGGCCACGACGAGCATTCCAACGAACTCGGACCAGAGGTATCCTGGTATGCTTGAGGATCTTGACATCTCGATCCGTAATCTCTACTGGTTCCTCGACGAATCGCAGCTGGTCGTCGATTGTGAGCTCCTTTAAGGGAACTATGAGGGTCTCATCTGACAGACACTTCTTCAGATTCGACACATGGAAAACATTGTGAACTCCGCTGAGTTCTTCAGGTAAATTCAACCTGTAGGCGACTTTGCCAATTTTCTCGGTGACTTCGAATGGTCCAACATAACGCGGATTGAGTTTGCCTCGTTTGCCAAAGCGGACTACACCTTTCCAAGGTGAGACTTTGAGTAGCACTCGATCCCCAACCTGGAGCTCGAGTGGTTTTCTTCCCTTATCAGCATAGCTTTTCTGACGGTCACGAGCTGCCGCCATTCGCTGTCGTATCTGAGCAATTCTCTCGGTGGTATCTACTAAAAGTTCTGGGCCAGTGATTTGGCTGTCACCGACTTCTGCCCAACAGAGAGGTGATCGGCATTTGCGTCCGTACAATGCCTCGAACGGAGCGGCCTGAATGCTGGTGTGGTAGCTGTTGTTATATGAAAACTCCACCAGCGGGAGGTGCCTTTCCCAGCCATTACCAAAATCGATTACACATGCCCTAAGCATGTCTTCAAGGGTTTGGATGGTGCGTTCAGATTGCCCATTCGTCTGTGGGTGATAAGCGGTGCTCATATCTAAACGTGAGCCAAAAGACTTGTGCATTGCTTGCCACAGTTCAGAAGTAAAACGTGCGTCACGATCAGATATAATTGAGGTTGGCACTCCGTGCCTTGATACCACTTCCTTTAGGTAAATGTCTGCAAGAGTAGAAAACTTATCCGTTTCTTTGATAGCCAGAAAATGTGCAGACTTGGTCAGTCGATCTACGATCACCCAAATGGTATCGTTTCCGCGTTAACATCTGGGCAGGCCGGTAACGAAATCCATGGAAATTTACTCCCATTTCCATTTCGGGATCTCCGGTTGTTGAAGTAGGCCTGATGGTTTTTGATATTCAGACTTGACTCTCGCACAAGTCAAACACTTTCTTACGTAGGTTGCTATGTGGGCTTTCATGCCAGGCCACCAATACGTAGTCTTGAGGTCGTGGTACATCTTGTCCGAACCAGGGTGTACCGAATAACGAGACTTATGTGCTTCATCCATCACAAGCTCGCGTAAGTTGCCATAAAATGGAACCCAGATGTGTCCGTTTACATAGTAAGCGCCGTCTTCCTTGTGTTCTAGCCGCTGCCTCGATCCTCGTAGGGATTCAGCCCTGATGTTCTCTGCCTTCAGTGCTTCAACCTGAGCATCACGAATCTGAGCGGGGAGGTTGGATTGGATGGTAAGCTGTAACGCACGTACACGCTTAGGTATAGTACCCTTTCGGCTGAGGGCGTCGGCCACAACATTGGCTTTGCCCGGATGATACTTGATAGCGCATTCATAATCGTTCAAGAGCTCAACCCATCGGCGTTGACGCATGTTTAACTCCTTTTGCTTGAAGATATGCTCGAGACTCCTGTGATCGGTGTAAATGGTGCACTTAGTACCGTACAGGTAATGTCTCCATATCTTAAGCGCGAAAACAACTGCTCCCAGCTCCAGATCGTGAGTAGTGTAATTTCTTTCGTGAACCTTGAGTTGGCGTGATGCGTAGGCAATGACCTTGTCACGTTGCATCAACACGCAACCAAGTCCTTGGATGGAAGCATCGCAGTAAACCACAAAATCATCTGTGCCCTCAGGCAATGAGAGGATAGGCGCGCTACAAAGTCTATCCTTTAGGTGTTGAAATGCGGACTCCTGTGCATCACCCCAACGATAGATGACACCCTTCTGAGTCAGTGAAGTGAGAGGTTGCGCAATCTTGGAGAAATCCTTGATAAACCTCCTATAATATCCTGCCAAACCCAAGAATTGGCGGATTTCTGTTGGTGTGCGGGGTGCAGGCCAGTTCTTGATCGATTCAACCTTAGATGGATCCACATGAATTCCATCCTTGTTTACCACATGGCCTAGAAAGTGGACTTCGCGGAGCCTGAAGTCACATTTCAAAAACTTGGCATACAACTGCTCTTTTCGAAGAAGTTCCAGCATAAGTTGTAGATGCTGCTTGTGTTCCTCCTGACTCTTAGAATAGATCAGGATATCGTCAATGAACACAATAACGAACTTATCCAGGTAAGGCTTGCACACTCGGTTCATGAGATCCATGAAGACCGCTGGTGCATTTGTCAGCCCGAATGGCATAACCAGAAACTCGTAATGGTCGTAACGAGTTCTGAATGCTGTTTTGGAGACGTCCTCATCTCGGACTCTCAGCTGATGGTATCCCGATCTCAAATCAATCTTAGAGTAATAGCTCGACCCTTGCAACTGGTCGAACAAGTCGTCAATGTGTGGGAGAGGATAACGATTCTTCACGGTCACCTTGTTAAGTTCGCGGTAGTCAATACACATTCTGAAAGTACCATCTTTCTTCTTCACGAATAGTACTGGAGCTCTCCAGGGCGAAGAGCTAGGACGTATGAAACCCTTTTCCAAGAGTTCTTGTAGTTGTGTAGACAGTTCTTCGAGTTCTGATGGGGCTAGACGATATGGTGCTCGAGCTACCGGCGCTGCTCCAGGAGCTAGCTCGATTTGAAACTCAACTTGGCGATGAGGCGGAAGACCAGGTAATTCCTCAGGAAATACCTCCGGAAAATCGCGCACAATAGGGATGTCTTCAATTCTCTTCTCTTCTGTTGATGTGTCAGTAACGAGTGCTAAAATGGCAGTGTGGCCCTTTCGCAAACACTTCTGGGCCTTAAGGAAAGAGATGATGCCTTCGACAGCACCACTCTTGTCGCCACGAATCATGAGAGGTTCTTCACCAGAACGAGGAATGCGGACGATTTTCTCCTTGCAAACAATCTCCGCTTGATGATGAGATAGCCAATCCATCCCAATAACGACATCGAAACTACCCAGTGTGATATGAATAAGATCGATAGAGAAAGTCTGACCAGCTAAGACGAGGTTACAATCTTTAGCTACGTGTGTGGCTTCAAAACTTTTACCATTGGCTAGTTCTACTGTGTGTTTGGTGTTCAAAAGTGTTGGAGTGCGCTTAAGCAATTGACTAACTTTTAAGGATACGTAATCTAGTATCGGCACCCGAATCAAACAAAACAGTAACAAAGAAGTCATCCAGAAGGAACTTACCCATTACTGCGTTGGGATCGTTCTTTGCATCACTCTGAAGGTTTCAAGGAGTGATCACCGAGGATTGAGAGTCGAGCCTTCCAAACTTTCTATGCTAGAGGGTGTTCATTTCAGTGTCTTTGCATGGTGGAGCGAGAGCGAAATGTCACTGTGGTAAGAGAATGACGGTTTGGTCTAAGCAAATGGTAGAAATTAGACATAACATAAACCAATAATCATGTGTAGGTACAAAAGCTAGTGTAAAGATTCCGCGTATTTAAGAAGACTGTCATGGAATAATACGATTTCTTATAGTGTAAGGTGGATCAGGTAAGCTTATAGATTATCGTGTTCGCCTGTAGGTTGAGTGATCCATATCTCCGCTCTCGAACGTTCTGAAGACTATCTCATCAGTAAGGGCATCCATTCGCTAGGTTGGGTTTACGAAGGGGGTAAATCAAGTAGAAGAAGCATTAACCATCCAATAAGGTAATGGGGGAAATCTTGTGATCGGTGGGAATAGTGGTGTGGTTGTTGGCGTTTCGTTAAATCAGTTGCCAATCGAAGAAACAGGGAGTTAATGAGGTTCATGCGAAGAATCGAGCGAAAACAGGGGTCCACCAATAACAGAAGAATTCAACCAAGTAATATGTCGCTTAGAAGCAATTCTAGTAGTGAGGTGTGGCGGCATGACACAAAAAGGGAAGTTCGTTGCATCACGATTCACGAAAGTATATCACTTGTCCAAAATAGAGTTTGGTTGGTAGAGTTGCGAGTTGCAAAGCGACGAACGCGCGTAACTGTGGCTGCTTCGTTTCTAGTAACGATGACCAGTGGAGATGATGAGGTCCGTCAACGGGGGATGCGTGGGTATAGTTCTCCAAAACCCAAGTTTGTTTGAGCCAGGTCGAGTCTTCGTGAATGTTGACGTACAAGCCGAATGCACGGAGGGTCAGATGGTGGCGTCATGTCGAGTTAAGCGTGTAAATAGATAGAATGCATAAACAGTTGTCGTAGAGGGGTGACGAGAAATTAGAATAGAATTTGACCACCATTTTTCAAATTTCAAGTAAACAATTGCATATCATAAAGAATGCAGTAGGGCTAATAGACAACATGCTACTTGTAACAACTCTCATCAAAAAGTATTATTTAGTATTTTAATTATCCAATAGGAAACCCTAATTGAGAAACCCAAGTGATTCTGAACAAACCCTAAAATTTTCAGAACAATCAGAATCAGGATCAGGGCCCCTAAAACTTAGGGGGGGTAAACCCCATTCGGTAAAATCCACACAGTTTGCTGTCAAAAACTTAAAATTATATGAAACCAACTCAGCTAAGCTACTGTGACACGAAGCTAACCTAGGGTAGACTAGGTCCTGTCGCGCCACGCGACAGAAACAAGAGAACCCCTCGCGTGGCGCGAGGGGGTGATTTTTTAACTATAAATAGGTTGTTGTGGGACTTGCATTCTGAACAATCAACGTCGAAAGAATTCCATTCACACACTGAGATACGAACTGATATTCCAAAATTACACCTCCGGGTCTCGAAATTCTGCTGCAAAACAGGGTATTAGCACAATCGCTGCTACGATTCATTTTCCGACGATCAATATATCCAATGGATGTTTAAGTGCCGCCCACATTAGGGTTATACTTTATCATTCGTCATTAATTTGACGGATCATCGTTAATTCGATGGATAAAGTATTGTACTTTGTCATTCGTTGTTAATTCGACGGATCATCGTTAATTCGATGGATGAAGTATTGCACTTTGTCGTTCATTGTGAGAATTTGATCTCGTGAGTTATCGTAAATGCTGGATTGATTACTAACCCAGTTTTGTGTGCATTGTTATTTAAATTAGGTTAACAAGGCTAAATCATAGACTAAACTCTGTCCGTATTAAATCAGCAATGTGAGTCATTCTCTCTTTTTATCAAATCTATTTACAAAAGTATGTTATTTTCAAAGTTATAATTACGGGGATTAAGTCTTTGTAATCACCAAGTTACAGCCGGTATGTGGGGTTTTGTATACATTACTTGATAATCGTCACCATTGGGGCAGCCAATTGGGGGATATGACCATAGTCACAGATTCGGTCGAGTGACAAATACCGTGGGTAGTTGGTTGATAATAGAAACATTGTAATCGTTCTTAATACTGTAAATTATAACAAATGTGTCATTTTAGTAAATAGAATGATTCACTCAGTATTTCCCGCTGACAAAACCTTTTTCAAACATGTTTCAGGTGATCTGTTGTAATTCAGGAAAAAGTGCTGGGGAGCATTTCAAGCTTAAGATAGTGGATCATTATAAAAATAAAGAAATAAGTCTTGTAACATAACGATTTCATAGTAAAATCATACTATTGTAAATTATCGGGGTTTTATCCCGAATTGTGAAATAAAATAATCGGGGAAAATTTTAGCTTTAAACGATCCTGATGAAAACTTCCGCTGTTAAACTTAATCAATTAAATACCGCAGTATTTCTGTCCCGCGGCTTCTGAAACGGGTCAAACCGGGTCGGGGGCCGTGACAGAAAAAGGTGGTATCAGAGCCACTGGGTTAAGCTAATTAAGTATTTAGAAATACTTAATTTTTCCTGATTACTATTATGTGATTATTTGTGTTATTAATTGATTATTTGTTAGTTACAGTATGAGTAAGCAAAAGCTGTCAAGCATCTATCTTAAATTAGATAGATCATCCAATGAGAAGGGAAGTTCATCCCGAACCAAATCCTCGAATCAGGCTGAAATTCCTGAAGAAGGAATATTTGTGCGAAAGGCACAATACGAGGAATCACTTTCTCCTAGAAGGAGGGAAATGATTATTAAGAAAAGTAAAGAGAAAATCCGAAAAAAGAAGATTAAACGAGAAACCCAGGAATTAATTGATAAATCACCTTGGGAAGATAAGCTAGATGAGAAATGGGCAAATTTATATATGCTAGCCACAGTAGCAGAAAATATAAATCTTTAAATATTTTAAAGTTTTAGCACCTTACCCTTACAATCTAGAAACCCTGTGCAATAAATAAAATTTGAAACCCTAAGTGTGTTTTTCAGTTATCTTTGTAATCAATAAGTACACAGTATGTAATAAATTAAAAGGTTATTTGTAAATTTTAACTTAGTATTTTATGCATTTTGCATATATGCTACATCAGCATGAGTGGGATATCTGAAGCTTTTCAGAACCTTAATCTTTACCCAGTGAATATCGAAGCTTCCAAAGAATATACTAGTTACTTTCCCGATGTAGAACAACCGGTAGAATTCAAGGTTCCACCTGTGAACAAGCCAAAACGAAAGAAAAGAAGTTATGTAGGATGGAGGAAAATACGTAAGAAAAAGCCAGCTACAAAACTTCCCAAAATAAGCAATCCTTTGAAAAAGGGAAAAGAAATTATAACTGGAGAAAGTTCTAAACAGCAGGAGATGGAAACTGAAGATAAGGAAGAGGTTAAGGAAATAGGAATACAGATGGAGGAAGTTACTAAAGAAATAGTAATGGAAGTTGGGCAAGGCTCTAGACCAGCTCAGATAGAAATCGGAGAGAGCTCCAATCCAAACCAGGAAAGGACCTTTCAAGATGAGATAGATTTCCTATTGGCAAGCTGTGAAACAATTCAGCCTGTCAATAATAATAATAATAATATTTTTAATTATCCTCTTGAAAACCAACTCCCTATGAATTGGGAACCAACAATTCCAGACCCAATAGTCCACTCCCAACCCATAGGAATGGACGAATGGTGGACGAACGATTGGCAATTTCAAAATATTGTCAACGATCCTTATTCCTTTCTTCCACAATTTGATCCAGAACCCCTACCTAATCCACCCATGAGTAATGAAAACATGGCTGAACTTCGCCACTTTGGTGAAGAGTTGTTTGATGCTGGAACTAGAATCAGGGAAATAGGGGGATAGATTGCCTGGAAGTACGATGAGAGGGAACTGCGTTTTTAGAACAGCAAGTGACGAGAGATAGTACGATGGTGAAATGGTAGTTGTATAATAGTAATAGTAAAGTTAGTCTGTAAATAACGAATAAAACTCTGTAAAATATTGGTGTGTAATGATGCATACTATACTAGATATAAAATGAAATCGAGAAATCGATTGTTTTGACTATATCTGTATTATAAAATTTTCTGATTGTTTGTATGTAATTGTTATTTAGCAGATACTAATAAAATTTATATATATATTATCAGATGGCAAACAGTGGTAATGAACCTATAAATGAAGTTAGTCAGTCTGAGCAACATTCAAGAGATCAATATATGACTCGGCAAGATATCGAAAACATTGTTGCTCAAGGGATAGCCAATGCTATTCCAGCATTCGTTGCTGCTATAAAGAATCCAATCGAACCGCAACAAATTGTTCCTAGTAAACAGATTACTGAAGATAACTTCAGTAATAGTGTAAATGGAGGCAATAATCATGTTAATCATAATAGGGAACCACATCAAGCTCCATTACCCAAGAAAATGAAAACTGCAACGCCTGATTGCACTTTCAAAGAATTCCTTGCTTGTAAACCCACTGAATTTGCAGGTAATGAAGGAGCAACTGCATCACTGCGTTGGTTAGAGAAAACCGAAGCAGTCATTGCAATAAGTAAATGTGGTAAAGATGATCAAGTCATGTACGCATCCAATCTGTTCAAAGAAGGAGCACTCGAATGGTGGAATACTGTGTTACAATCAAAAGGAAGAGTAATAGCTTATGCTATGACTTGGGAAGAATTTAAGAATTTGGTGGAAAGAAAATTTTGTCCCGAGTATGAAAAGGAACAGATGGCGAATAAATTTCTAAATCATCGGATGATGGGTGTGGATTGTCGTGGTTATACCTCGACATTCTTTGAATATGCTAGAGTGGTACCAACACTGGCTTCGCCAGAACCGGTACTTATTTCTCGCTATATTTGGGGGCTAATTAGCGAAATCCGCAATATTGTTAAAGCTGCGAGACCTCGTACTATTGATGATGCGGTAGAATTAGCTAATACTCTAACCGATGAACTGGTGCGCACAAGAGATGAAGATAGGAAAAAGGCACTAGCTCAGAAAATTACCCAAGGATTTCGTGTGGGTAATAATAACAGCTTCAAAAGAAAAGGAACAGGGCAATCTCCAGCTCCGTCATTCTGCAGGAAATGCAAAAAGAAGCATTATGGAAGATGCGATATCACTTGCAATTTTTGCAAAACTGTAGGACATCGTGAAGGAAACTGCAAAAAGAAAACAGTAATCTGTTTTAACTGTGGAGAAGCAGGGCATTATAAAACAGAATGTCCTAAATTGATCAAGCCAATAGATAACAAACCCAAGACGACCGAAGGAACTACAAAGAAGAATGCCAGAGCATTTCAGCTGACCACTCAAGAAGTAGAACTCATTCCGGATGTGATAGCGGGTACGTTCTTAGTTCACAACGTGTACGCAAAAGTATTATTTGACTCTGGTGCAAACCAAAGTTTTATAAATACTTCATTCTGCCAAGCTCTTAGTTTACCTTTAACCAATATTAGGCAGATTTTTACAGTTGAAATAGCAGACGGAAATTCAGTTAAAATAGATAAAGTTTTGCAAGAAGGAAACATAGAACTTTTAGGACATAAATTCTCTGCAAAACTATTGCCGATGAATTTAGCTGAATTTGATGTTGTATTAGGAATGGATTGGTTAGTAGCCAACCATGCTAGAATCCTTTGTGATCAGAATTCCATAGAAATTCAATCACCCACCGGAGAAGTGATTAGGATTACAGGAGATAAACCACGTAAGCCCATGAAGTTCATATCAGTAATGAAAGTTGCTAATTATGAACGAAAACAAGGAATAGTGTATATGATTTCAGTAATCATTAGCACTAAGGGTAAAGATCTTAAGGAAATACCAGTAGTCTCAGAATATCCTGATGTATTTCCAGAAGATTTACCAGGATTACCTCCAGATAGGGAAGTAGAATTTAGGATTCATCTAATTCCAGGAACTACACCGATAGCCAAGGCACCTTATCGGTTAGCACCCACAGAAATGTTAGAACTGAAAAAGCAATTAGATGAATTACTAAGTAAAGGATTCATACAACCTAGCTCATCCCCTTGGGGAGCGCCAGTGTTGTTTGTAAAGAAAAAGGATGGTTCAATGAGAATGTGTATCGATTATAGAGAATTGAATAAGGTTACAATTAAGAATCGATATCCATTACCTAGGATTGATGATCTTTTTGATCAACTTCAGGGGGCTAGATATTTTTCTAAGATAGATTTACGCTCCGGATATCATCAATTGAAGGTACAAGAAGAAGACATACCTAAAACTGCTTTCAGAACTAGGTATGGTCATTACGAGTTTACAGTCATGCCCTTCGGATTAACAAATGCACCTGCAGCATTTATGGACATGATGAATAGGATCTGTAAACCGTATTTGGATAAATTTGTAATTGTCTTCATAGACGATATACTTATTTATTCCAAAAGTCAGACAAAGCATTGTGAACATCTTCATGCACTCTTAACTTTGTTAAGAAAAGAAAAGTTGTACGCCAAATTCTCGAAATGTGAATTTTGGCTAAAGGAAGTGCAATTCTTAGGACACATGGTAAATCATGAAGGTATTCACGTAGATCCTGCTAAGATAGAAGCAATTACCAAGTGGAAGGTTCCACAAACAGCAATGGAAATAAGAAGTTTTATAGGTTTAGCTGGGTATTATAGACGGTTTATTAAGGATTTTTCCAAGATAGCTGTACCATTAACTAAGCTAACCTGTAAAGCCACTAAGTTTGAATGGGGACCCAAACAAGAAGAAGCTTTTAGAATTTTGAAACAGAAACTAACCCATGCACCAATCTTAGCTTTACCAGAAGGAACTGAAGATTTTGAAGTATATTGTGATGCTTCAAAATTAGGATTTGGATGTGTGCTTATGCAACGCAAGAAGGTAATTGCGTACGCATCAAGGCAATTGAAAAAGCACGAAGAAAACTATACGACTCATGATTTAGAATTAGGAGCCGTAATTTTTGCCCTTAAGATTTGGAGACATTATCTTTACGGAAGTAAATTTACTGTCTACACAGACCACAAAAGTTTAAGATATATATTTGGGCAAAAAGAGTTAAACATGAGGCAAAGGAGATGGATGGAAATCTTAAGTGACTACGACTGTGATATTCAGTATCACGAAGGAAAGGCGAATGTAGTTGCAGATGCCTTAAGTCGTAAGTATTATGAGAAACAGAGACGAGTTCGTGCTCTCAGATTAAATCTACAAATAGATTTAATTGAACAATTAAAGAATGTTCAAACTACAGCAATCAAGGATGATGCTGAAGGAATGAAAGGACGAATCAAGGAATTAGAACAAGGAGCAGATGGAATTTGGAGATTCCACAAAAGTAGAATTTGGGTACCTAAGCAGGGAGACTTAAGACCTAAGATTTTAGAAGAAGCTCATAAATCTAGGTATACTATACACCCAGGAAACAATAAGATGTACCAAGATTTAAGAAAGAACTTTTGGTGGATAGGAATGAAAAAGGACATAGCCAGTTATGTTTCTAAATGTCTTACTTGTTCACAAGTTAAGGCAGAACATCAGAAACCTTCAGGTCTACTACAACAGTTAGAGATGCCAGTGTGGAAATGGGAACTTATAACAATGGATTTTGTTACTAAGTTACCCAAAACCAGAAAAGGTAATGATGCGATTTGGGTAATTGTGGATCGATTAACCAAATCAGCTCACTTTTTACCTATGAAAGAAACTTTTAGCATGGAAAGACTGGCTAAATTGTATGTAGATGAAGTTGTATCCTTACATGGAGTTCCACTCTCCATTGTTTCGGATAGAGATAGTCGTTTTACTTCCCATTTCTGGAAAAGTTTCCAGCAAGCTATGGGAACTCGACTCAATTTGAGCACTGCATATCATCCCCAAACAGATGGGCAAAGTGAAAGAACGATCCAAACTCTAGAAGACATGCTCCGAGCATGTGTGATAGATTTTGGTGGAAACTGGGATGATCACTTACCATTGATTGAATTCTCCTATAACAATAGTTATCATTCAAGTATTGAAACTGCCCCATTCGAGGCACTGTATGGAAGAAAGTGCAGAACTCCCGTTTGTTGGGCAGAAATAGGAGAAAGTCAATTATCAGGACCTGAAATTGTGCAAGAAACAACTGATAAGATTACTCAAATCAAAGAAAGGCTGAAGACGGATCGAGATCGCCAGAAGAGTTATGCAGACAATAGAAGCAAGCCGCTAGAATTCCAAGTGGGAGACAAGGTACTATTGAAAGTTTCTCCTTGGAAAGGAGTTGTTAGATTCGGTAAGAAAGGAAAGCTAAGTCCCAGATACGTAGGACCATTTCCAGTGATCCAACGTATAGGACCAGTAGCTTATCGTTTACAACTACCAGAAGAACTGGTTGGAGTACATGATGTATTTCATGTATCCAATCTCAAGAAATGTCTAGCAGACGAATCTCTGGTAGTACCTCTTCAAGACATAGAGGTAAACGAAAAGTTAAAATTTGTGGAGAAACCTCTTCAGATAGAAGACAGAAAAGTAAAGTTTCTCAAGCACAAACGCCTAGTACTAGTTAAAGTAAAGTGGGACTCAAAGAGGGGAGCTGAATACACTTGGGAACTGGAATCAGAAATGAAGCGAAAGTATCCTCACTTATTCCAGTAAATCTCGAGGACGAGATTTTTATTAAGGTGGGGAGAATGTAACAACTCTCATCAAAAAGTATTATTTAGTATTTTAATTATCCAATAGGAAACCCTAATTGAGAAACCCAAGTGATTCTGAACAAACCCTAAAATTTTCAGAACAATCAGAATCAGGATCAGGGCCCCTAAAACTCAGGGGGGGTAAACCCCATTCGGTAAAATCCACACAGTTTGCTGTCAAAAACTTAAAATTATACGAAACCAACTCAGCTAAGCTACTGTGACACGAAGCTAACCTAGGGTAGACTAGGTCCTGTCGCGCCACGCGACAGAAACAAGAGAACCCCTCGCGTGGCGCGAGGGGGTGATTTTTTAACTATAAATAGGTTGTTGTGGGACTTGCATTCTGAACAATCAACGTCGAAAGAATTCCATTCACACACTGAGATACGAACTGATATTCCAAAATTACACCTCCGGGTCTCGAACTTCTGCTGCAAAACAGGGTATTAGCACAATCGCTGCTACGATTCATTTTCCGACGATCAATATATCCAATGGATGTTTAAGTGCCGCCCACATTAGGGTTATACTTTATCATTCGTCATTAATTTGATGGATCATCGTTAATTCGATGGATAAAGTATTGTACTTTGTCATTCGTTGTTAATTCGACGGATCATCATTAATTCGATGGATGAAGTATTGCACTTTGTCGTTCATTGTGAGAATTTGATCTCGTGAGTTATCGTAAATGCTGGATTGATTACTAACCCAGTTTTGTGTGCATTGTTATTTAAATTAGGTTAACAAGGCTAAATCATAGACTAAACTCTGTCCGTATTAAATCAGCAATGTGAGTCATTCTCTCTTTTTATCAAATCTATTTACAAAAGTATGTTATTTTCAAAGTTATAATTACGGGGATTAAGTCTTTGTAATCACCAAGTTACAGCCGGTATGTGGGGTTTTGTATACATTACTTGATAATCGTCACCATTGGGGCAGCCAATTGGGGGATATGACCATAGTCACATATTCGGTCGAGTGACAAATACCGTGGGTAGTTGGTTGATAATAGAAACATTGTAATCGTTCTTAATACTGTAAATTATAACAAATGTGTCATTTTAGTAAATAGAATGATTCACTCAGTATTTCCCGCTGACAAAACCTTTTTCAAACATGTTTCAGGTGATCTGTTGTAATTCAGGAAAAAGTGCTGGGGAGCATTTCAAGCTTAAGATAGTGGCTCATTATAAAAATAAAGAAATAAGTCTTGTAACATAACGATTTCATAGTAAAATCATACTATTGTAAATTATCGGGGTTTTATCCCGAATTGTGAAATAAAATAATCGGGGAAAATTTTAGCTTTAAACGATCCTGATGAAAACTTCCGCTGTTAAACTTAATCAATTAAATACCGCAGTATTTCTGTCCCGCGGCTTCTGAAACGGGTCAAACCGGGTCGGGGGCCGTGACACTACTACCCTAAATAAACACACCATAAACACCACACCGGACAAAAGTAATCTAGCAAGTAAGAAATATAAACTTAAATCATACCACCTAGTGTGTTGAGTCTTGCACGTGGAGCGAAGCGTCGTTGTGGATCGTTGAGCACTGTACAGGTTATAGTCTGGTTTTAACAAAAACTTTTTCCCTTATTAAAACCAAGTTCACTATAACCAATGGCTCTGATACCAATCTGTCACACCCCCAAAATCCACCATGCGGAGTATCACCGCTTGGAGGCGTGACATGACCAGGATCGAGCCACCAATCATATTGAACAACATAATTAAGTAAATAAAACCAAACACAATACGATTGGTGACCAAAAGGAGGTAAACCGATTTTAGGTTAACAGCGGAAGCATAAAACATAAGTTCAAAACATAAGTTTAAAGTCCAAAACGTAGGTTTAATAAGTTCATGAAGTTTTATTCATTAAGTACGGGACATATCAGTTCGCATCCCACAACGACCACCTCCATATGCAAGCTCCATAGTATCTAATGACCTGCAAAGCATGTAATAACGAGTCAACAACAAAGTTGAGTGAGTTCACGGTTGGTTGTCCGTTTTAGAGTTGTTTCCCAAAAACATAGTTTAATCTCATTCGGCTATCCAGCCGTGGGGGTTACCCCATGGTTCGAAAACGTTTATTTGTTAACCATCCCATGTCCACCTTCCCTGGCTATCCAGCCCGGCACTTTGGCCGTGGGGAGCTGCCCCAGTATTTTAAACTACCAGACTCGTTTATCATATCGACTACTAACAAAAGAAATCAATTGTGCCCTAGCGTCGGTGTTCTATCACCACCGACGTGCCATAGTCCATTAGTACACACCCGTCCAACTGGCACGGTGTGCGGTTTGTTAAACCTAATAGCGCTATTAACTAATGACCCGCTCGCCATAGCCTCGGCGATTAAGTCGATACAAAAAGGGAGGGACTTCGTTGATAGAGTTCTAGTCCAGTAAGTCTAATACGTCCCAATAGGACGAGGAATTTACATTCCTGAACACGTCACAAGGACGAGGAATCCACATTCCTGAACACGTCACAAAGGACGAGGAATCCCTATTCCTGTACCCATTCCCATTCCCACCAGGAATTTACCATGCTTTGTAGAAAAGTGTGAACTCACCTCGGTTTGCTCGGTTAGATTCTCAAATATAGTTAACAGTCAAGGTCGGTCAATCACGTCCTAATAAGGTACGGATAACAACCAGTTTCTCATGCATAACACGTATCCTACGTATGGTTTATTTGCACATTACTTCGACCACATAACAGGTACACACTTTAACGATTTATGCCCATATAAACTTCCCATCCATTCCCCACTCATAAAAAAACATACGATATTGCACGTAACACATATAACATGTTAGATCATTCACCGATAGCATACTCGACATTTAGACACGCAAGTCACAACTCATGTCAATTCAGCATTAATATTCAAAACCGGCTGTTTTCGGACATTTTAATAAAATAGTTAAATTATTCCAAAAATTCCCAAATTTTTACAGGATGTCTTAAACGTTCCATATTTTATTGTGTAAAAATATCGCGGTCTGGTTCATTACCAATGTTTTATAAAAATTCATATTCCGGACTGAACTCAGATTTATGTATTTCTGACCACAGTCCACGGAACAATTTATTAAAAATTCATCGAGTGTCCGATTTACGAAATTCCAGTGGGGTAATTACAAATGCATCGGTTTTCATCTACTGTACAAATTTCATGGTCCGATTCATCACAAAACTCAGGTTATGACTGAAAGTATGACACCCATTTATTGCTGTCAAAATTCAGCTTAAGTTTCTGTTACAAATTAACACTTTAAAAATAGTAAACGGAGTCCAAAAATTACGATTCCGGTGCCATTAGAACCGTATTATATAATAACATATTTTAGATTCAAAATATAGGTTTTTCGTTGAATTTACAACCTGTTTACAGCCAACTGAAGTTGGCTGTAAAACTTGGACATAATTCTGTTTTCACTTTCTAACTTACTAACTTGGGTTCGATTGGTTCCGTTAATCATGTTTAGTGACCGCAACAACATCACATATTAATATTAATCAGCAAAACATCAGATAATCAACTAAGAATCATAACAAAACTAGTTTCAGAAGTTTTACACTAACATTCATTCATTAACCACCATGTTTATTATTTTTAGTGGACTTTTAGTTTTGAACTCTAGTGGTCATGATTTTTATCCGACAAAATTCTTATTAACCACTTTAGACAAGCTTAAGAAGGTGATTAGAATCACTTACTACTAGCTCGTGGCTAGAGAAGAAACTAGACGAAAACAGGTGGTTAATAGCGATGCGAAGAGGTCCTTGTGTTCCCGAGTGCACCAAGCTTCGTTGTGTGATCCCTTGCACCTTTGAGTATATGAGAAATGGCTAGTATGGAAAATGATGGTGGAGATATGGGGGTGGTGGTGTTCAGCCGATCACAAAGAAGGAAGGAAGAAAGAAAGTTTGGTGTTGGGTGTTTAGTGAAAATGAGGATCATGATCTTGTGTATATACTTATAAACCACCAATCTCCTTTTACCCAACATACCATATGTCTAGTAGATACTAAGCACATCAATTAAACAAATGAATAAAAAAATCATGGGGAGTCCTTTCTTGTCTCCTAATCGGTTGGGGGGGGGGGGTGTTTCTAGTTGGGTTTCAATTGTTGATTACAAGTTTAGTTAGGGGTCTAGTTAGGTAGCATGTGTTTAGTTAGTGTTTTATAATATATAGTGTGTTAGGGTGTTCGGAGACCCTAACTAGCTCAGAAAAATATAAACGATGTGTTTAACAATATTTTCGTGTTCCGGGTAATGTCCGGTTATTCGGTTCGGTGTTGTTCCGTTAAAGTGCTTAATTAATTCGTAACGTGTCCTATGTATATATTTTTGTAACGTTTTTAATTTCTAACACTTAGGAAATCATAACGGACTATTTAATGACTTTTCTGTACATTACTAGTGTGTTAACAGGCGCATGTAAATGTAACACAGATATCAGAAAGCAGTTAAGTAATTCCACACAGTCGTCAAGCACTTTCATTATCAATAATAAATTGTACGGAATACATGGAATTTTGAGGGTTGTCAAAATAGAGGTAAACGAAAAGTTAAAATTTGTGGCAAAACCTCTTCAGATAAAAGATAGAAAGATCCAATTTCTCAAAACACAAATGATTAGTGTTAGTTCAAGTAAAGTGGGATTCAAAGATAGGACCCTAATACACTTGGGAACTGGAATCAGAAAAGAAGCGAAACTATCCTCAATTATTCCAGTAAATCTCGAGGATGAGATTTTTATTAAGGTGGGAAGAATGTAATAACTCTCATTAAAAAGTACTAATTATTACTTTAATTGACCAATAGGAAACCCTAATTGAGAAACCCAAGTGATTCTGAGCAAACTCTAAAATTTTCAGAACAATCAGAATCAGGATCAGGGCCCCTAAAACTCAGGGGGGTAAAACCCTAGTTACGATTATCTTTATAAAACGCTGTCAAATTGGAAAATTCACGCAACGTCGACTCACCTGAGCTAGTTGGACACGTGCCTACTCTATTCTAGAAATGTCATCCCAGGCGATACGCGGCACGTGACACGGATTCTTCCGCGACTAGCGGGAGGTGCAAATTTTGGGTATAAATAGAAGGGCCTGGCACTTGCATTCTGTTGTTCGTTCGACGAAGAAATTCGTTTTAGGCACTAAGATACGTTCTGTTTACCACAATTAACACACACGGATCACTAATCGACGCCGCAATCAGGGTATTAACTCGATCGCTATTACGATTCATTTTCCGATCGATCAATAATCCAATGGATGTTTAAGTGCTGCCCACATTAGGGTTATCCTTTGTCATTCGTTGTGATTCCGACAGGATGTTTGAGTACCACCTGAACTCGGGGAATACTCTGTCGTTCGTTGTGAATCCGATGGATGTTTAAGTGATTGCACTTTGTCATTCGTTGTGAGGGTTTGATCTCGTGAGTTATCGTAAATGCTGTATTGATTACTAACCCAGAATTGTGTGCATGTTATTAAATTTAGGTTAAAAGGCTAATCAGTAGGCTATACTCTGCTCAAATTAAATCTGCAATGTGAGTCATTCTCTTTTTATCAACTATTTTACAATACCTCAAATTATTTTCAAAAGTTATAATTACAGGGACTAAGTCGTGGATATCTTGAATCACTGGCTAGTGGGGTATTGTGCACATTACTAATTTTCTCCCAGTTAGGTTCATTGACCTACTAGGGATAATCATTACTATTTAGGTTCATTGATCTAATAGTGGTATGACCATCGTCACCATTGTGACATGTCACCATTGTGACATGTCACCATTGTGACACAGCGCCAGATAAAAATAAGATAGAAGCCATTGTAATCGCTCTTATGCTGTAATTAATAACTATACATCATTTTATGTAAATAGAATGATTCACTCAGTATTTCCCGCTGACAAAACCTTTTTCAAACATGTTTCAGGTGATCTGTTATGATCCAGGAAAAGTGCCGTGAAGCACTACAAGCTTGAGAAATTGGCTCAGGATAAAATAAAGAAACATGTTTTGTAAAATAAAAGATTCCTTTGTGAAATCAAATGATTGTAAATTACCGGGGTTTTATCCCGCGTTGTGAAATAAAATAATCAGGAAATATTTCAGTTTTAAAAAGATCCTGATAATAAACTTCCGCTATTAAACTCAATTAATTAAATACCACGGGATTTCTGTCCCGCGGCTCCTGAAACGGGTCAAACTGGGTCGGGGGCCGTGACAACGAGGGCTAGGGATGAACTTGTGAACAAGAAATGATGATGAAAATGGCGTGAGAAAGACTTGAACCAAGCTCCTTTGAAAGCTCTTCAAGATGTAACCTCCATGGATGAACTTCAAAGCTTTGAATGGAGGTTGATGATGGATGTTTATGGTTGTGAAGTGGTGGTGATGGTGGCTGCTATGGAGGGCCGAAAATGAGAGAGGGAGTGTGAGGGTGGAGTGTAAATCTTGAAGTGATGATAGTAATCTTTAGCCACCCTATTTGTAATGAGTGTGATTTCTTGTAAATGTAACAAATAAGGGAGGCCCAATCACAATTGAGAAGGATTATTGGGTAAAGATTTGGAATGATTAGGGTGGGGTCCATGGGGATCAAAAATCATTTGGGGGGGGGGGGGGTTAGTGTAACATTCAACTAAATGGTAATCGGTAGTTAGAATGTAAGTAACTTGATAATATATGCTTGTGTGATGATTTTTGGTGGGTGTTATGGTATACGGGGATCATTACTAGCCAAAAATAATTAAATAATGTGTTTGACAAATATTTGGTGTCCCGGGTAATGTCCGGTTGTTCGGTCGGATACTGTTCCGTTAAGTTGTTTAATTGTTCCGTAAGGCGTCTTATACATATATTTTTGTAATGAAATCATTCCTGGCACTTAGGAAAGTATACAGGACCACTCTGGCACATTTGTGAATTCTACTGGTATAATAAAATGCTGAATTTTATAAAAGAATGCAGAATTCTGTATTTAAAGTGTGTTTTAGGCACTTCCCGGCACTATATCTATCACCTAACGACGTAGTCTTATGGTCCTCACTTCCCTACACTCTAAACCAGTGTAGTACCTTATCCCCGACGCATACTGGCCATAATAACATTGTATGTCTAAGTGCTGGTACTGTCAGCATAAATTCTGAATCAACTTTTCAGTGTGTTAACTGTGCTGAGTGCATCAAGTATGTCACTAATGTTGGTGTGTAATGAATGGAGTGACTGTATAAAATGTGATGCATGTATATATGATATAGAATCATAGAGCAGTTTAAATTGTCAGTTGTAATCGAGCACAGTCATTAAGCACGTAATTAAGATTAATTAATTTGTACAGTACCTGAAATTTTGAGGGTTGTCACACAAGTATGTCGGGTTCTGCTAATATTATCTTGACAGTGGATCGAGTGATACGCTTATCTATCCTGGTCAAGGTGGGCATGGTTTGTTCGGGAGTAAATCACCACCCAAAGATCAACAACTTGTGATTGTCGGCTTATGCTAGTTATTCGGAATGTTTCGAATCATCACAAATTCAAGTCAAGGATCGTTCTAATAGATTAAAGAGAATAAACCCTCGTTTCTTCATCTTCATCTTCAAGAACAATGATGAACAGATGATGTTTTTTTTTCGCAGAACGTGACAAAATAAGGATGTTCGCATAAACATATATTCGTTTCATAACCTCCTCCTATAAATCAACCACAACTGACAAAGAGCCTGTATTAGAAACCATCCTATGTCTTTTACCAACCGAAGAGGCAGCAAGGACAGATAATACTTCATTTGTCGAGAAACCATACTGTCAAGAAACTAACATCTTTTACTCATAAACCCTTAAATCCCAACGTTTCATTTGTAACCGTAAGGATGATGCAAATTTGTACGTAAAGATCTCTACACAAACTCTTCTACATCTTTTAACCAATGGACTCAGACTCATACTACTCACCCTCCCCTGAGTAAAAGTTTTCCCGACGACTCAAGAAAATCCACAATCTTGTGTATGTGCTTGTGCTGTAGAAACCGGTGATGAATTTGTGTACACAACTGAACGTTAATTGATATTGTTTTAGACAACAACAGATAATGAACAAATTGTTGGTGGATAACGCAAACAAGTTCTCCACAGTTTGTTATTCAGATCTCTATTCGGCAATCTTTCCAAACTGCAACACACGATAAGTTTAAACTTTATAGTGTGTGATTTGACCATGAAATGATTGGAGGTGAAGGTTCAGTGCACGAAAAGTTTCTTACGAAATGTACGTGACAAAACAAGTATGTTGGGAATTAAACGCATGTACGTAATCCCGCGTTGATAGCTTCCGTTTTATTCAGACTCCTTACAACTCTCATCAAATGCCTCACCCTTCCTTTTATTCTATAAATATTAAATAAAGAATAACACCATGCCCGTAATTCCTCGTTGATAGCTTCCGTTTTATTACAGTCATACGACACGTTTTCTTGTTCTTCAATCTTTATTACTTGTTAATGTTTTATTTTTTTCTACTTTTAGAAAGGTTTGAGCACCTCACGACTGTAAAATATCTAGTGTGATTTACACCTTAAATCCCTTAAATACTTGAAAAATCAAATTTTTCGTTCCATACGGGCCGTATAAGAGTATACGGCCCGTATACACATTCGTATACATTGTATACGACCAGGCAAACTTATTTACACATGGTGTATACGGGCCGTATACTGTTATACGGCCCGTATGGAATAAAAACAACTGACAAAGTTTGTGCCAGCAGACTTTGTCAGTTATTTTTATTCTATACGGGCCGTATAACAGTATACGGCCCGTATACACCGTGTGTAAATAAGTTTTCCCATGTGTTAATATTAGGACCCTTTAAAAAATGTATCTTTTACATTTTTCTCTCAGATCGACACTTGATTATTTAAAAAGGTAACCTTTATAATTTTATTTTGCTAACACAAGTTAATTGTATTTAATTGTTTACTTATTTTACTTAACTAGGATTAGCATCCGCCGCAATGCGGAAGGATTCTTACATATGTATCATATTTCTTGAAAGCAAACCCGGGGGGGTTCTTTTTTTTATCTGCCATCTATGTCAACGGGTAATTTTTTTAAATTAACAAGTTTACCCGAAACACATAAGTATACCCGAAACCCGACGATCATGGGTTTACGTTAGCGAGGGTGACAGCTTGTCATGGATGGGGTCCGAAAGAGTAACATTTCACATGATAGATGCACATGCGTTAATATGCGGAGGGGAGAAAAGTAAAGTTAGAAAAATCTAAAGTTTTGATTATCGAATAATAACTAAATCCAATGGATTTAGAAGACTTATTTTGGTATAACTTTAGTTAAAATTTATAATATTTCATGACTAAAATATTTAATTCATCTACGTCAAGAGGGTTGACTCAACAATTCTAGAGGCCCAAAGCGAATTAAAAACCTAAGGCCTTTTCATCTACGTCAAGAGGGGGCGACACTTTGCATTGCGACACTCGTTTCTGGTAGAATTTTTTATTCGTATAAAAATTTATGATAGCATTATTGTGGTTATATGTCATAAGTGTTACACATGTCTAGTAATTATTAAATTTATATGTCATAAGTGTTACACACGTCTAGTGATTATTTAAATTTAGTAATTATGGTAGCATTATTGTGGAGGTTCTTTAAACGGCTGTTTCCGCCGCCGTCACATGCCAAGCACATGTTAATAATGGTGTTACTAGATACGCCAGATATCGTAGAATAGACTCCACCGCCGTATGTGGCGAGATTAGACGGCGGAAGAGCGTGAAACCTGATGCAGGATTTGGAATTGGAGATGGTTTGTCTTCGAAAACGAACTCGTCGGAAGACCAGGTTTCGTCGCCGGGGGTGTGGTGACGATGGTAGATCTGTTGAGGATCCGATGTGAGGCAGCTGCAGATGGTGGTGGTGGATCTATCATGCGGTTTATCGGAGATGGTGGTGGTTGGTGAAGGTGATGGTGGCAGGCGAAGGTGGTGGTTGGTGAAGGTGGCAGGTGGTTGGTGGAGGTGATGGCAGAGAGGAGGAGTTGGGGTTTTAAAGGGACATACCAGCTTTTTAAAGGATCCTTGTGCCACATAATTATATCCACATAGGAAAGTTTGCCACGTAATTATATCCACGTAGGAAAAGGGTAGACACGTATGCAAAAAACTTAACTGAATTAGTGCTTTGTTAACAATGTGGTGCCAGAACATACTAAATGTTAAGTTGGGGATGTCAGATGTCAAAGTGTTAGTTGAGGACTTGAGGGTGACAACGGCCAATGGCCAATAGTTGAGACTGGAGAGTGATAAAATCCAATAACCCAAAGAAAAAAATTAATTAAGATATTAAGTTCAAGTAATTAATAAATATTAGATATTATATGACTCCCGAACTTGTTTTGACTCGAATCAAAATAAGGTGGCATTGTTTGACGTGACATGCTATCAACCAATAAGTATTATTAAAAGGAACATTAAAAATTGAATAACCATTATGTTGCACCCTAGCCTCTTGTTTGAGAGTAAGTAGTTGTTGCCATAACCATCTCCTGTTGATGGTGAAGTCATTTGGACCCGAGTCAAGAAACCATGCCCAATGGTCATATGCTGCAACTCTATCAATCTCAAGAGTAAACATACCCATTCCTGCTACACGAAGGGCCGTTGGATTTGTTAGACCCATGGTGGCTGATAAAAACAAACAGGTGTTTGGAAATCATGTATATATTCATCACCAATAATCCCCACAAGAACATATACCCTTGCTAAAATGGTGAAAACGGTGAGAGTCTCTCACAATTATCAGCCTGCCTTCAATCTTGGATATATGTTTGATAACATTATGACAGTCGGCACAAACCCGTAAGTTTTTAAACACACGAATGGGTCGCCCACCTGGTGGTGTATTAACGATCCCAAACGCCACTGCCAACTTTTCACTATGGTACCTCAACATATGCTCCTTTTCCTCTTCTTCCACATCATGCAAAACCAATTTCGCCGAACAAATATAACCCTCTTGCTTCAGTTTCATATACAATTCTTCAAGATAACCGTATATTCTAACTGTATCCGCATGGGTCGAATCCCCTACCGAGAACACATGAAACTTGTTTTGCACTTCCACCCAACTATAACCCGGTACTTTCTTTATCCCCGTGTCCCTCATCTTCAACCGCATTGTGCTCACATCACTCCATCTACCGGAAGCTGCGTATAGATTCGATAAAAGCACGTACATTCCCGCATTGTCAGGCTCCATACGGAAAACCATCTCGGCTGCTTTCTCCGCTAATTCGGTATTTCCGTGAATTCTGCTGGCACCAAGTAACGCACCCCATGTCGCCCCGTCCGGTTCAAAGGGCATGTTTTTCATCAGATTTAGGGCGTCATCTAGCCGCCCGGCTCGACCCAGTAGATCGATCATGCATGTATAGTGTTTTGAATTAGTGGTTATTCCGTAATCATTATTCATTGTGTGAAAGTAGTGTGTGCCTCTATCTACCAACCCACTGTGACTACAAGCAGACAGCACGCCAACCTGCATGTAAATATAACAAAAAACTAAGACTAGGCCTGTAAACGAACCGTACGTATTAACGTGAACTTGTCCGTTTATGTTCATGAATGTTCGTTTATTTACATTTGTTTACGTTCGTTCATTTTAATTTAAATACATAAGTAGTTATATTTATATGAATATTAAACATAAAAGGAACTTTCTAACTACTTGTATAAATATAACTAATTGGTAATTGAGCTTTCTAGTAATAAAAATGGGTAATTTATCGTTATCAATCACTAATTCATATAAAAAATTTACTTGATGTTTAGTCAATCATTTCATTTGTGTTCATTTATGTTTGTTCAATTCTGTTCATTTGTATTGCTTATCGTTTGTTAAATTATGTTCCTTTAAGTTTGTTTTTGTGTGTTTGTTTACATTCGTCAACTGTTCGTTTGGGTTTTAAACGAACGAACATAAACGAACACGAACATGTCCATTTTCTTAATAAACAAACATGGACAAAAAAAGTGTTTGATTATATGTTCGTGTTCGGTTAAAGTTAAATGAACGAAAACGAATACGCCTCTGTTCGTATTTGTTCGGTTCATTTATAGGCCTAACTGAGACCAAAGCTGTTATATATGTTTCTTATAACAAATGATTACCATGGTTACTTCATCTGGTTTGACTCCGCTTCTCTTCATCGACTCAAAAACTCTTAAAGCCTCTTTGCCAAAACCATGTCGAGCATATCCAGCGATAATCGTGTTCCACGAGACTATATCTTTATCAGATATTTCTTCGAATATAACATTGGCTTCATCGATGTTTCCACATTTGCAATACGTAGACAGTAACGCATTGCCTACATACCATCCCGATCCGAGCCCTACCTTAACAAGCTGCGCGTGCAATTGGCATCCCAATTCCAACGAAGTTATCTCGGCACTCGTGCTCAAAACGCACGAAAAAATCGATCTATTCGGCTTTTCTCCGCTTCTCCTCATCTCTACAAACAAACTCAACGCTTGTTCAGTGTGGCCTAAGTGAGCGTATCCAGCAATAATCGCACCCCACGAAATACAATCACGCCAAGGCATCTTGTTGAACAAATCCCGAGCGAGATCGATGGAGCCGCTCTGTGCAAACCCGGTAATCATCGTATTCCAAGAACTAACGTTTTTACATGGCATTGCGTCAAACAACTCCTTTGCAACGTCAATTTTATTACACTGTAAATAACCAGCAATCATCGCGTTCCACGAAACAGAATTCTTTACAGGCATTTCATCGAAAACTCGTCTAGCTTCGTCTATCATACCGTTCTGCACATAACCCGACACCATCGCTGTCCATGTATAAACATCTTTAACCGGAGATTCATCAAACAACTTGTGTGCTTCGGATAACTCTCCATTCTGGGCGTAACCCGAAATCATCGTATTCCAAGACACTTCATCTGGCATAGGCATTCTATCAAAAAGACGCCTTGCATCAACCAATCTCTTGTTCCTTACATACCCGCCCATCAAACAGTTCCAAGAGATCACATCCCAAGCCGACTTGGATTGAAACAATTTACGCGCATCCTCTATCCTCCCGTTTTGCACGTAGGCTGCAAGTATACCATTCCATGAGATGGA
Source organism: Helianthus tuberosus (assembly GCA_030545235.1). Lineage (NCBI taxonomy): Eukaryota > Viridiplantae > Streptophyta > Magnoliopsida > Asterales > Asteraceae > Helianthus > Helianthus tuberosus. Next base: position 115,522 of record JARYGA010060017.1, read on the forward strand.
ATTCTTGTTGGGCATCCTATCAAAAACCATCCTTGCTTCTTCCACGTATCCGTTTTGAGCATAACCAGACAACATGGCGTTCCAAGAAACCGAATCTCTGTGCGGCATTTGATCGAACAGCTTCCTGGCAGCACCTAGATTCCCGTTGCGAACACACCCAGTGATCATGACATTCCATGAAACTAAATCTCTGTGAGGCATTTTGTCGAACATCTGGCGTGCAAGAGTGAAGCTCTTGTTCAACAGGTAGCCTGATATCATTGCGTTCCATGAAACTGAAGTGCGTGTTGTCATGTTTTGGAAGATGCGTAGAGCAGAATGGCAGTGGCCGTTGCGCATGTGATTGGTGATAGCGGTGTTGCATTGCACGATGTTTGAGTCTGAAACGATGGGTGGTTTGGATTTTGGGGAATTAGTGGTTAGTTGTTGTTTCTTGAGTGGGCGGGTGTGCAGCAGCCTCATGCATCGACGTTGCAGCAGCAGCAGCATAATAGATTGATTGAACCAGAAAGTCAATTTAATTTGTATGGTTAATGGTTGTAAGAATATATACAGTTTCTCTGTTTGTTTGTTTGTTTGTTTGTTTGGTAGTAGTGAATATGGGGTTGGGGTGGGGTGGTGTTTATTAACACATGCCAACATGGAAGAAACTTGTAAATATCATTAGCCAAAGCTAAAAGAGTCATAGACTTAGTAAGGGGGGCATGGGTATTCAAACAGATAAGAACCCAGCCTAATTTTATTCCTATTCCCGCCAAATTAATTGTTCAACAATAATGTCATAGGGTGTACTCTAACATCTAGTGTGTTAACAATGATATGGTATGTTAACTAACATTGCAAACCACTTCCCCTTGTGTTAAAATGCATTAAATGAGTTATGTGTTAACATGTTAACCCAATGTTAAGAGATTGAATTAATTATTATTTTCTTTTTTAGCCAAAAACTCAATGTTAAAGTGAATTAAATGAGTTATAGTTAACATATTAAACCATTTCCTTAGAGTGAGACAAAGTGAAATAAGAAAAAAAAAAGTTGATGTGTCACTTAGATGGAGGAGTTAAGTTAAGTTAAAGTATAACCAAAGGCCTAATAGCAGAATAGTGGGGAAGTTATTTTGGTAACTGCTTAATTAGAATTATTAGTATTAGTAGTAGTTTCCTTCTTTTTTTAGATGTCGATGTTTATGTTATAAAAATTAGGGTTCTGAACCTTGTAATCGGAGATCAAGCCTATCTCGAATTTGGCTACTTATGTAATCGTTTCTTCCAGTAATCGAAGTTGAATTTCTAGTTCTTATCATTGGTTCCATTGCCAGGAAATGGCGATTAGTACCCGGAGTAACCAGACAGAAAATCCCAGATCATATTGTTGTCCAGTTAGCAGTGATCACTTCACGATTGGAAAGCTTTACAGCCGATGTAGAAGCTCTCAAAACCCATGCTGGTTCGCATGGCCTAGTGAAACCTGATCCAGATGAGTATTTATGTAGCATCAAACAAACCGGTACGATCCTAGAATATCGACATGAGTTTGTTAAAAGATCATCAAGAGTCTCAAATTGGCCAGACAATTGCTTATTGGGTGTTTTTCTAAATGGGCTTAAAGAAGAATTGAAGGCCAAGGTACGGATTCACGATCCCAGAACAGTTTTTGACGCCATGAGGCTCGCTTTTAAATTAGAGTCCAAAATAGGTCATACCAAGCCCATTAGAAATCCAATATCTACACCTGCTTTTAAATCTAATTCACCAGCAATACCTTCGTCATCGCAACCTACCCCTAAAATTCCTCCAAGCATATCTTATTCTGAGAAGGCCCCTGGTCATCGCTACAATGTGGGAACATTCAAACAACTGGAATCGGGAGAAGAGGAAGGGAATATCGATTTTGTACCAACCCCTGCTATTGAAGGGGACACTCACACACCTGATAAGAAGGAAATCACTGAACTCAGTCTTCATGCTATGCTTGAGTTGAAATTGACTACCCAACTGGTTTCTCTTTTAAGTGCTCAGATAGGGAATGGGGACCTAAATTCCAGTATTGAGACCAAGTGGGCTATCAAGCGGTCATCTAGGTGGGGTACAGATGAAAAAGACATGGAAATTGCAAATCCTTCACAACCTGTCTTAGCTCATGGATGGTATTATGAAGCAGGTCAGCCTACAATTGAGTGGTTGATCGCTTGGCACGAATATCGGATTTTCGACTGGAGGACAAGTCGTTTGTCCGGGTGGGATGTATTGATACGAACCCAACCTAATTTTATTCCCATTCTTGCCAAATTAATTGTTCCACAATAATAGCATAATAGTGGGGAAGTTATTTTGGTAACTGCTTAATTAGAATTATTAGTATTAGTAGCAGTTTCCTTATTTTTTTAGATGTCGATGTTTATGTTATAAAAATTAGGCTTTTGAACCTTGTAATTGGAGATCAAGCCTATCTCGAATTTGGCTACTTATGTAATCATTTCTTCCAGTAATCAAAGTTGAATTTCTAGTTCTTATCACATTGATTCAAACCCCATCACAAACGAGTATTTAAGTGGATTTTAGATGGCGTAAAAAATGAGTAATGGTTGCAACCGAATCAGCTTGGGGATTGTACCAAGACTTGAACACCCACCAAACATCCTTATTAATATTGGCCTGTAGCAATGCCTTATTTCACACGTATAAATAAACACTAGTCTAAGTACCCATGTGTTACACGGGTGGCTTCCCAATAAAATTTATTATTTAACAGTGTTGATATAAACGTTCAAAGTACTAACGTAAATATTATATTACAATGAATTGAAATAAATAAGTACGAAAAAATAACAACTCGTTAAAGATTTTTTATACACCACATTTGTTGTTTTATGTGTAGGTTTGCCGTCCTCGTCTAATATCAGTAGTTTGACTCTTATCTTTGGTTTTTACTCTTGACAAAACGACATACAACTAACCATATTGCGTCTTTAATGTATTCATTAAACCTTAAACGTTGATAAGTTCTTTGAAAACAAAAGGTCATTAATTTCAACAAAAAGGCGTATGCATGCTTGATTTCATATTGAACAAAAGCATATTTGAAAAAGATAATCAAACATGGACTTGTAAAGTAAGACATTTAACATGTCTACCTTCAAGATTTCATACAGCCATAGCTCTTACATATAGAAGGTTTTCAATAACTGCATCAGCTAGATCTCTAAAGGACGCCGCATCATCCTAGTGCGATAACCCAACCCCACTCCTCTTATATTGGATTCCAACCGCCTTCTTCCATTTCCAAGACCCGCTGAGATACCAGCGAGTGTCTACCAGGTCTTTGGCTGAAAACACAAACAATGATATACCTTACACCAAGATATAACAGAGTCCCATACCTTTTGAATGAAATTACACGAGACAAAACGGTGGTCGACAGATTCATCTTCGTCTCCACAAAAAGCACAGCGGGTAGAATCGATATACACATTCCTTCTAACCAATTCCAGCCTTGTTGGAACCCGATTCCTGGACACCCGCCAAGCCAAAAAAGTTTACTTTGATAGGCGACCACGTACCATTCAAACCTGAAACCAGTATCCCGCACACCAAAACTTCTCAGCTCCGCTCGTATACTTTTTACGGTAAACACGCCGGATGTATCATTTAAACGATGTTTGACTAAAACAATGAACAACTCAAGAAATCATTTAAATAAAGTCTCATTATAAAAAAAGAACATTAGAAAGAAAAAGAAATATATACCTGTATAGATCAAGAGAGTAGACTTTGGTCATCGGAGAAGTTGGTGCATTTGCGTAGACCTTTAATTTTAACAATGTCTTGTTCTAAACACCAGTAGTTCTAGTATCACAATCTCGCTTAACATCTTTTTAATGACAAATGTAAATAAAACACAATAATCACACATGTTACCGCCAGTTCAACTTGTCATCAAGTTATCATAATAGCATGTTTTTTGACAATTAGATGACCAGAGAAAAAGGTATGCTGCAAATGTAGAGATTTAAGGTAACTTCATTAAAAATTCAAATTATATTGAAAAGACAACAATTATAATCAAACCTGACCCGTACCCAAAAATAATCTTTTTTAACCTGTTTCCTAACCCATCCATATGCCACCTCTATGATAAATGACACATTACATATACTATCATCAAAATAATAGGAGTAAGCTTAAGTCTAATGACAAAAGGATCATTTGTTTCCCTTCTATTAAGCACGGTCTTTTCAACTTCAGTTAACTATACTATATGATCATGTCTTAGATTTTGGATTCTGTAACCACATGGATAACTTACAGAAGAACATATGGGCCCACCATTATCCCTATTCTTGTATCCTAGTAAATTTATGGTCAATAAGGCAGAGACACCCATCAATGATTAACAACACCACTGAAGATGCGAGTCTTATTTTGGTTACTATTACTTATGATTATAATAGCATCTTAGTAAGTATACAAATAATGTGAATATATAAATTAAATTGTGTACCTTTACAAACAATTGAGTGGCACGAGCAAGGGCATTTTCAGCAAGATCCATGCCCTCATGTGCTTCCATACACAAAACGTATGGTATCTGGTACTCGGGATAGTTAACACATGCAATTTGACATCTTTCATATAACTTCACAAGCTGGTTCAAAAAATTAACATCATGTATATAAAAAAAAACTGGGGCGAAAGAATCTATGGTTTGTGATAGAGGGATACACTTCTATGCTCGCGTTTGGATCCTTTCTCAATCAAGATTCTCTTGGCCATTTGTATCGCTTCAAAAGTCTCCCCTTTAACATATGCCATTTGATCGGTTTGGCACTTTTGAAACTCTTCAATCACATAGTGTAATTCCGACATTACACTTATAATCGAAACTCCTCATTAATAGGTTCACCATTTGCCGATAAGCGTTTCTAAGAATTCCCCTCGGTTAAACCCATGTTTAAAATCCTAACACCAACCCAAATCAACAGTCTTGCATAACCTTCTACGTCTGTCCTCCATCGCGCCCTCCACAAAAGAAAACGAAGCGAACCATAAACAATTAATTATAACATACTCAAATCTTACACCATGTGGACGTCTATAGATTTATTATGAGATAAGGGAAGTGACCAAGTAAAAGCAACTTACTTTATAAAAGCAATTTCCAACATGTTTATATTTATAAGACTTATAAATCTGAACAGTTGGCTACGAATAACATATTTAACAAATCACATAAAACAATCCCTTAAATATCACATAAACAGAGTGTCTAATGCTCAGATTTGAATGTCAGAAATAAAGGCCAAATAAATTCGCTCACAATAAGAAGCTTCACAACAGATTCATATGTTTACTTATATCATTCAGTCGAATAAGTCAATATAAGAAAGCCCTAATATAAGAGCCCTAAAAATTGATACAAATCAGAAGCTTCACAAAAGATTCATATGTTTACTTATGTTATTCAGTGGAAATCGATACAAAATCAGAGATTGATACAAAAACATATTAAAAAAAAGCCCTAAAAATTTATACAACATCAGAATAAGTCAATATAAGAAAACCCTAATATAAGAGCCCTAAAAATTGATACAAATCAGAAGCTTCACAAAAGATTCATATGTTTACTTATGTTATTCAGTGGAAATCGATACAAAATCAGAGATTGATACAAAAACATATTTAAAAAAAGCCCTAAAAATTTATACAACATCAGAATAAGTCAATATAAGAAAAACCCTAATATAAGAGCCCTAAAAATTGATACAAATCAGAAGCTTCACAAAAGATTCATATGTTTACTTATGTTATTCAGTGGAAATCGATACAAAATCAGAGATTGATACAAAAACATATTCAAAAAAAAGCCCTAAAAATTTATACAACATCAGAATAAGTCAATATAAGAAAACCCTAATGTAAGAGCCCTAAAAATTGATACAAATCAGAAGCTTCACAAAAGATTCATATGTTTACTTATGTTATTCAGTGGAAATCGATACAAAATCAGAGATTGATACAAAAACATATTAAAAAAAAGCCCTAAAAATTGATACAGATTAAAGACCATAGAAATATGCATACAGATTAAAGAATCGTACCTTAAATAATGCTTGACAAATCGATTGACAGCCAAATCGATGTGAAGAAACAGAGGATGATTGATAAATCGATTAACAACCGAATCGATGTGAAGAAACGACTGAATACGTATGGATTTATAGATCTAGGGTTTATGCAACCAATGATCCTTAAATATGGAAACTCATTCATATTTTGGAAGATGATCATAGAGAAAGATGGAATTCGGATCTCTGGTAGAATTATTTGAGATAATATGAGAGAAGGATGGAAACTTTCATTATTTGAGATAAAATGAAAGTGAAAAGCGGGATGCCAAAAGACCTACAATACATTGCCGCTCAAAAGATTATTCAGACATACAATCAGATGACACGTGGCAATAAGGTTTTTAAGGATAGGACAAATGGCATAAGTTTGTTTTGTTTTATTATAAGGTATAGATGTACTAAAAATCTTATGAATTTGCTGTTCAAAAAAAAAAAAAAAATCTTATGAATCACTGTCCACACAAACTAAAATTGGAATCTAAATTATATTTCCAACTTGTTTGGTGTCAATTCTAAATTCAAGGGATGGGTAATATGTTCCATTAGAAAATGAGGGGTGATCTTCTTGAATTTCATCAAACCATAAAGTATTCAACCAACATAAATTGGGATATCCCATAAACGCTTTTTAGATCTGATCTTTCATACCAACCAACACTATCCGCTAAGTCACCCATCTTGAACTACCCCCACCCCTAAGCACAGATAACTTTAGAGTCTCGTTCTCATCCACAACCAATGTGTACATTCCGACAAATGATGTCGTCGGATATCCCAAAGATGTCATAATTGCTGCAGCCTCCGCCAAACCACACCCAGTCGTAAGTTAGAGATTAGCTGGGACATAAACTAGGCGTTACTTGTGATTTAGGGAAGCAAATGTCATATATTTTATGTCTCATCAATCAAAACAACGTGGTCTCATAGTAATATAACATTTGACATTTAAAAATCAAAATCAACTTAAAACCAAAATAATGATATTTAAAATCAATGTACTACAATAATAAATATAATCAATCGGTCTCACATAAACGTTTGTTGCTGAAATACAATAAGCTCACCTTACAAATGCACTACAGCCATCGACTTCATCGCGCACGAAGACGGGTCCATTTCCCGACCCACCTCATTCTTCGACACGTGAACCCACTTCATCTTCGGGTCCGACACATCACACATGGTCAAGAACTCAAGCACCTGCCCAAATATCTTAAACATCTCCACCCCGAATACAAGCTTCTTTTTATCACCAACAAACACCGCGTTCCAGTCCATTGGTGCATCTGGATGCACCGAAACTTCGTTACAGCTTCCATGTAACAGATCAAGCTCCCACACCTTCCGAACCGCTTTGTTTCTCCTTCCGATCTCACCGTCTCCTTCGCACCATGAAACTGACACCATAAACAACCGTTGCTCATCGCATGACACCAGCTTCGGGGCGTACTCCTGGACCCGTGGTCGTACTGGCAGACTCATTTCCACTCGAACCCAGAAACCGCGTACTATGTCGTATGCCGCCAGTTTATCGGTGTCGGAGTAGACGTAAAAACTCCCGTTACAAACGATGGCAGAACAAGCCACCCCGAAATCAACCGGGAGCCGTTGGATTTCCGTCCATTTGTTCGACAAGGAATCGTAAACCTCGCATGAATCTAACGGCTCGTCCCATGAACCGACCCCACCTACCGCGATTATCAAGAATCGCCCACTGTTTTTAACGCTTGTATGCTTGCTTTTTTCGTTTCTTGGTAGACGCCTAACGGAAAACCTGTGGGGATCCTCATAAACATCAGACACTCCACCGATCCTCCGTGTCCGTGGTTGACTTTTAATGGTCAAACAATCCGATTCAACCTCGTAAACCCCGAGAACAGGCTTTGACCTTGCATGTCTCATTGATGCAACCTTTTGCCATGATTTTGTTACGGGGCTAAATGCCAGGACCCCTCTGTGCGTCTTTCGGTCCATTCCACCGGAGCTCGTACAGCCTCCGACAACGAAAACGTTCTCATGAACGGAGGCAACGGAAAATAAAAACCGACCCTTAAGTATTTCGGACTCGGTTTTATGCCATTTGTTGAATGAAACATCAAAAGCGTATATCTCACGAGAACTAAAACCGTCTTTAACCGTGCCAAAAAGGAATAACCACGGAGTTGGGTAATTACCTTCTCGTCTCATTTGCATAAAACGGGTTGATGTAGTCAAAGCTCTCCATTTCTTGCACACGAGTCGAGCGTTCATTAGGCTCGTTATCGGGAGTCTCATTAAACACATCTCGAGAATATCATCAGGAAGAAAGACTTTCATTGCTTCGTTTCGGTGTGACTCTGGGACTTGAGAAATCTTCTTTTTATTATTTCTCTTCCAAAACCTCTCAACTCCATACGAGAAACAATCGACAGTTGTGTCCTGGGTCCCACGCACGGGCCCAACAACCTCAGTAAAGTCGTCACTAGTTGCGGCTCCAACCTTGCACCCTCCACCACGGGTATACAAACTTAGACACCTTAATGAAACCCCTCTTGTGTCGTCATCATCATCATCCATCACATTTTCATGGTAGTTGTTTTTTGACTTTTGGCTTATGGTTCTAACTAGACGTTTCGACACATTGGAAAGCTCGAGTTCTTGATGTGAAGTTTTGCCCCTGCGTCGTTCAGATATCATCTTGCATTCTAATAGATTTGTACATGTGACCGTTTCCACGCCTGGTGATCATACATACAAAGTTAAAAAAATAGAAAATTATTTGCAACCAGAATCAATAAAAAGGCTTCACTTGGACATTTAATATTCACGGAAATTCTAAAAGATTGCAGATATTAACGGACTACATATGAAACATGTATATCGACATGGTTTGATGTGTGTTTGACAAGATGCATTTTACTGTTTAAAGTCAAAGTGGATTCCCATTTTCACACTAGGAAAAATTAGCGGAATTGCTTATAAAAAAATCTTAACGTGCCTGCCTGCCTGCACATCAAACAAGGTAATTAAGAGAGTTTTTGGATGTGTGTTTACTGCTTAAACCAATTACGTTTATGAGAACCAATTACAGGATAAAAGTACAATTACATAACCATCCCTAATATCAAGCACTTGAACATCTAATTCTTATTATCTAACTCCCAATAATCACACTCTGATACATCCAAACACCCCTTAAGTAAATCCAGGTTCAATTGCAAGCGAGTTTTCAGATTCTACAAAGAAAAAGTAGGAAGCGTATTGTAGCCAAATGACAATTAACATAGCTACCTAGGTTATCAAAATGCGAGTGGTCATGTACATGAACTTCTCCCTTCTTTTAACATGGGTGCATTTAAGTTAGATGAGCCAAACGACATTATAGATGAGTGAAATTGGTTTATGTTTCATCTCTAAAATATCAAAAGGTTTAAGCTAAATGAAAACAGAGGCTAAGAACTACACTTGTCGAAACTTGAATCACAAGGTCACTTTCAAAACGAACATACAAACGCCTCCTGATCTGTAATCATCTCTATTCTCTAATAACTAAAAACCGTGACTGCACGTGCTATCTGCTCTAGAAGATTCCATTGTTACTTAATATCAACTAATTATAGAGAAGTGGTAAAATAATAACCTAAATAATATCAACTATATTGAATTCCTTATAGTTATGCTAACGAGTAATCGGTTCTTTTTTTGGATCCTCCTTTTGTTTTAATGTGTCTATTTAGTTCTCCACAAAGAAAACTGTTGATATAATCTATGTTGTCAAAAGCGTGTCGGGTGCGCGCCTAGGCGCTCAGGCGCAGTGAGGCGAGGCTATAGCGCCTGGTGGTAGCTTAGGCGCAAATCTGGGCTTTTTTTGTAAAACGGTGCTCAGGCGAGCGCCCGGAACCAGGCACAGCGAGGGAAAAACGTGGGCTTAATTCTGTCAGGCGCTCCTTTCGTTTTTTATGCTATTTTTTACAGCTTTTTCACAGCCGTAAACCATTGTTTCAACTGACCTGAAAAGTCAACCTTTTAACCAATGGATAAAGATGTGTTTCCCTGTTCTTTTTAATCTAATCAGCCACAAGACCATATCATCTTTTTTAAAAATTAAAACACCAAAATTAAATGGCATTTATAATAGTTTATTTATTTTATATGTGGAATTGTGTTAATTTTCAAAGCATACTATATCTTTTGTTTTTTTTTCCTCTGTGGGCGTCTTTTTAAAAAAAGCCCTCGCTTTTTATGCACCTTGCGCGGAGAGGCCTATGCGCCTCGCCTCGCCCGCGCCTTGCGTCTTTGACAACATATGTAATTCA
>JARYGA010060018.1:0-80597 GCA_030545235.1 Helianthus tuberosus
GGCTACGTGGCCAGTTGCTATTTGTTATGGCAAACCATTGTTCAGGAAGTGGGTCCCTTTTTGGAAACCCTTTGAAGAAGGAAGATAAGGTATGTTTTCATAAGATTTGTTTGAAACCTCTATTGAGTCTCAACAAACGTTAGGAAGATCAAATCAGTGGGTGGTACATCTGTTTGACTTTTGGTCAAAAGATTGATGAAAACCCATGTTTGAAACCTCTATTAGGTTAAATAGAGTTTGGAATGAGAACGATGGTAGGTTTTTTTTTATAAATAGTGGATCTGTTTGACTTTTTGTAGTCAAATAGTTTGTGTTGAATTAGCGATTCTTTGTCTCAAACAGTGGTTAACCAAGGTTAAATAGAGTTTCGAACCACTCAAACAGATGTTTTACTGCTTTCAATAGAGTTTTGTTTTTGTGATTTTTCATAATTTGTTCTTGATTTTAGAACTTCAATTTTTTTTTATTTTCTATTTTGAAAAACAACATATTATTGTTGCAAGAACCTTTTGGTACATTCTTCAAACATTTTATTTCTTTTATTAAGATAGATATATGTGCAAGGATAATCTCTCTTTGCACTTTCAAATTGCCAACATATGTTCGCTACAAACAGTGGAAAATGGGTCAATTTTGTAGATGATCCAAAGGATTTTCTACTTTGGACTTGGTGTTTTCTTCCACTGCATCGGCTCTTTAGAACTGGTCATTTGTAACAAGAAGTTTTGTACCATCTCAAACAATTGTTTCTGACCATATGTGAGTATTTTCACACTTGGGTCAATTGTTGTTTGACCATTCCCAATGAGATGATTGTACCCATGATGGTGTCCAATGATTCTTCGCTTTTGCGGTATGTGCACATGCTCTTCATACCTATATGGTACCCTGGTGTATGGTGGTTGCCCGTAGCCTCTTGGAAGTGTGTTATGTGGTGCAACAGATACTTGACCATCCATGTGTGCAGTGTATTGGTTCAAGCTTTGTGTATCATGTGTGTGACTTGACTTAACTGTTTTGGAAATGATTGTGAATCCATGTTGATATGGCCATCATCTCTTTTGAAACTCATTTTTCCTCTTGGCCTAGTTTCGCTGATATAACCTTCTGGGGTAGCCCAGTTGGCCAGCCCCACCCACCCTCTCTCTAGAGGTCCCGGGTTTGAATCTTGGTGTCCACATCCCACGGCCAAGCTCTTCGCTCTCGGTTGGGTATTCACCCCCAGGCAGTTATGGGGCTAAGCTAGCTTGTGGAGTGTGATCACTCCAGCGGTTGGGAGGACCGTGGAACATCCCCCTAATTTCGCTGATATCAAAGGATTTAAGAAATGATCATTGTTGGGTCACATGATTGATTTTTCCACAGATGGTGCACCCAGATGTGGACTTACAGATGTTGTTTCCTCTGTTAATATTTTAAGCTTTTAACTTGAAACAAACTTTTGTCAAATGATTTTTCTTTCCACAAAATTCACACTACAGATCTAAGGACTTATCTTTCTTGTTACCATTATCTCTCTTTCCAGCATCAGATGTTTTAACATTTGTTTGAGAGTGGGTAATAGGAACGATATTTATCTTAGGTGGCTTAATACCATCTGGGTTGGTAAAATCAATTGGTTTGAAGTTTTCAAGAACATCACATTCATCTGACCAAGTTGGTTTAAATTCATTTTTTTTCAGAGTTAATGGAACCTTGTAGCTTTTCAAGAATTAACTTCTGGCCACTAGGTTCAGTGATCTTGATTTCTTCCCCAGTTGAGATGGTTGGTATGATCTCAACCATTTTTTAACCAATGGAAGTGTTGGTAAGTTATTCTTGATCATATTTTCTGAACCCAACACCATACTTCACATTGCCTTTTCTTTGTTTTTCCAAAAGCATCTCATAACCATTACAAATTTCAACCCATCTCTCACATGTGATCTGTGTGGAATCCAAGTGCTTTTTGCAACTTTGATATTTTTCTATCATTGTTTGGAGTTGGTCCTTGGTTATAGTTGCTTCATGCTTCAGGCTTCTTATTTCTAGCTCTTTTTCAGCAATTCTTGTTTTGAAATCTCTTTTTAATTTTTCATGACTTATTTCACTGATCTGAACCTTTTCTCATAGGTTTTCATTTACCTCTATAATGTTAGCAAATGCTATGCTACATTTGTCAGAACCCAACTCTTTGAGCCATTTGAACTTAATCCACACTAATGCATTCAGTGGAACTTTTAGGATAGGCATCTTCAATCCTCTATGCTCTCTCCTAGTCAAAAATAGATGTTTGACCTAGGCTATCAACAGTTTCCATAACAATTCCTTCACCAACAGTTGTTTGAACTTGAGCTTCTTCACCTAAGATATGTTCAAGTGCCATGCAACAGAAATTTGGATGTTCGTCACAATCATTTGCCAATAAAGCAAAATTATAATCAGTTAAATTTTTGGCAAGCTGCTCAGCCTTGAGTGAAAAAGACTCTACAGGTGCACGAGCAGAAAAAACTTGTGGTGCTTGAACATTTGCAATAGGCATCTGAACATCTTGAACTTGAGGAACTGGGGTTGCAATAGACATATTCCCATCCGGACGAATAGACCCATTTGGACATATTGATCCCATCTGTCCGAAACATGTACATTCGTCCGAATCGGTTTTTGTATTGTTTGTTTTTCAAGTTTGATCAAGTGTTTGATTATTTGCAGGAATTATGGCTGAAGAATTCTACAACACGTTTTACAATGCATTTACATCCGAAATAACAACTAAAGCAACACCCGTGACAAAGACTGTTTCAAATGTGATTTCTGAGAGTTTGAAGTATGATAGTGTGTACGGAAATCATCAACGACCACCGAAACTAATGAATATATAAGATTATCATTGGTGGAGTACTAGATTTGAAAACTGGGTGAAAGCTTATGCTTTTGAGAGTTGGATTATGCTAACTTTTGGATATGAAAAGCCAGTGAACGATAAAAATGAATTACATACAATTAAACAATTTTCAGAGATCGATAAAAATAAGCACTCTAATGAACTAAAAATGGTAACATTATTGCAACAATCTGTTAGAGAGGATATCTTGTTTTTACTTCAACATGGTGAAACATCCAAGTCAATGTGGGAAGCATTGAAGCTGAAAGGTGAAGGCGGTATAGACATCAAGAAAAACAAATCTCTCTGCTGAAAAAGGAATTTGATTTGCTTGGATGTTTTAAAGGAGAAACAATCCGACAAATAATAGAAAGATTTTGTCATTTGAAAACCGAGTTAGAAAGGTTTGGAATCAATAAGGATAGAGAAGAGTTTATTGATAAATTGATCGAGGCATTGCCACATATTGAAGATTGGAAAACATTTGTGATAGTGTTGAAAAATGATGCTAAGTTTGATGAGAGTACTTTGGATGGTTTGATTGAGAAACTTGAGAGTCATGATTTAGACTTACAAAAACAAAACAAAACAAAATGACTAATTCAAGTTATCAGCAGAATGTTGATTTGTATTACCAGAGAAGTATGCTGCTAAACAATCAGTCACCAAAGATAGGTACAGCGTTTAGTACTGACAACACTGGTGAATCTTTAAAGAGCAAATCTCCGATTTATGGTTCTGGATATCATTCATCTTCTACATCATCTAAATCCAGTTCGAGCCAGAACTGGAAAGATTCTCCAAATCTGAATACTGATTTTGCTAGACAGCACATGAGTTTCTTAGCTTCCGTTCTAGAATCTTATGAAGGTCTGATCCCAGGCAGGATAGGCAATCCAAATATGACAAAGGAAGATTACGAGCAGGTAGATCCAGAAGAGATGGAGCTCATGGATATAAGGTGGTGTATGGCTAGTGTAATCAAGAGAGCTCAACGTTTTATAGAGATCACTGGTAGGAAATGTCTTGAAGGCCCAGACATGAAGATAGGTTTTAATAAAGCTAAAGTCACTTGTTTCAAGTGCAAACAAAAAGGGCACTTCAAAAGAGAATGTTCCAATAACAAAGTAGATGATAGTGTGAATCCTTTTCATGAAGATTACAACAAGAAAGCCATCTATCATCGCAACAACGAGCAACCATCAAGAACAAATCAAAAGCAGATTGAGGAAGGGTCATCAAAAGAGAGGAAGCAGGCTTGTGTGATGATTCAGGATAACGAGGGGTTTAATTGGAGTAAATATATTCCAAAAGAGAAAAATGCTTTAGTTCCTGAGTTCAAACAAAGCTGAGAGGAACAACATGCACGAGCGTATTTGAGTAAAGTATGTAAGGCGTTCATAGAAGCAAAGCTTGAAAACAAATGTGATAAATGTTTTGTTGATCCTCAAGGAAACCCAGCAGTTGATCCTAAAAAGGTAGATTTTGAAGCACTTGTTGCTACTATTCCAACTGTGTGACAACTGTCAAATTTCTATGTATCCGTACAATAATTAAACAGTAATTTGTAGCTTAATGAATGTGCTTGATTTAAATTAATGACATGGATGCTTTCTAATTATTGTCATATGCATACAAGTGCATCCCATATTGCATGATTTCATATCATTATTGCATGCAACACTTTATGATTCAAATGATGCACGAAACAAAGTTAGCACAGTTATCAGACAAACTAAAAGTACTGACGGGAGTTCAGTACTCAGACAGACATGATGTTAAGACATAGAATGAGCCCGAAACCAAGAGTTACACTAGTATAGTGTGTAGGAAAGTAACGGTCATAAAACTGTCTTCCTAGTGGTAATTTAAGTGCCGGAATGTGCCTAAAACTCACATAAACTGCAGAATTCTGTAATTTTCAGCAAAAATCAGCATTTAAACTCTACAATATAGTGCAGAATTATGGTTTAATGGTCCAGAATACTTTCCCAAGTGTTAGGAATCAAAATTGTCATAGAAGGGAACATAAAGCACACAAAACTGCGTAGTTTAGCACCTTAACGAACCGGTAACCACTGTCACACCCCGATATTTCCACATATCACCGGTGGGCCCGGTGGGGAGCATCGTGACGTAGTTGATATCATCATAGTCAAATAATCAGAGTTCAATGCACAGTGGAAGTCTAAAGTAAATATATTACAAATCGATTCAAAAGTAACATCAATATTACAACGGATTGTAAGATGGATCCACAGGCGGATCTTAAAACAGAAAGATAACACTGTTCAACAGACTTTGGACGTCTAGAACTTGCAAGATTCCCTATTAACGCCCTGAGCTCCCAGCCAATTACGTACAGTACCTGTCACTTAATCTTTTTGGAAAATACTTCAGTTTACACTGGTAAATACAATTAACTGACTCTTTTGAAAACATTTTTGAAAATTGATTTAAATGCACAAGGCACAAATATCCTTTTATAACTTGGGACAATTATATAAAAATAATCTTGTATACAGATTTACATGTTCGTTATACATTTAGGGCCCGATGTTAGAAACCGAGTCAAGATTAACAGACACACCACAAGTATAGGCCCACAAGAGAGTGAGATACCGTTTCCCTTATGCAACTGTCAGGTGTATGCCTACACCCCGTGCTTAAGACGTGGCCATTTCTTTATAATGATGCCAAGGATATCCGGGACATGGTCATTAACCCCCAAAGGCTTTTATTTCAAACAAGACATATTAAAACGGGTTACCTCAATAATTTAATCACAATCCGATTAAACATTCAATACCCGACCAAGCGGTATTATTATAATACCGTATCCCAAGCCCGTATAGGGAAAATAAGTTAAAAGTATTTACCAGAGCTAAAATGCAATTTATACTCAGCCGTATATTCTAATCAGCAAGCATAAGTACCTTTACTGGGGCTCTTAATCTGGAACGAAGGTTTTATTAACCTATTAGATTCCTAACGGGTCTTATTTAAGTTGTAACTTAGACCGGTTAGTTTTAAGGAAAGGTTTACGGTTCAAAATGCAAGATTAAGCGAAGACCGGATTAGAATGCGATTTAGACCCGACAAGTACAGAGACTTGTATAATATGGGTAAACTAAACACATTCTGAATTTTGAAGTGAAAATGATAAGGTTTGACCCGTTTCGGTTAATTCATGTAAACTAGTTACACAAACTGTACCGAATGCGTAAAATGCATAACGGGTAACCAAATGAGTCATGCACATATTTCACAAGTTAATATGCTTTAAATATGTTATGATATCAAGAGGATACCTTCCATTTTTCCCAAAACGAATTTAAAGTCAATTTAAGCCCCGTAGGGGTATTTTGGTCATTTTAAAAGATTATAAAAGAGTTTAATTGACAATCTGAGGTTCTGGTCTGATATGATCAATAAAAATAGTTATTTTTGCAGGTAATGTCAGTAGGGTATTGCCTATATGTGAAATTTATCATTTATAACCAATTTATGCACCATAGGGGCATTTTGGTAATTTCACATAAGCTTTAAAGGTAAATTTTGGAAATCTGAGTTTAAAAATTTCTCTTACTGTTAAAGTATAATAATTTACTAAAAACATCAGTAGGTATTAAGTCCTATATGTTTAAAATAGTTTTAACTCATACTATGCGTTTAAAACGCGTAAAAAGTCGCTTTTAAGCGATTTTCGGGTTATATAAGAAAAGCTGATATTTTTATCATTCCAGAAGGCTTAAAATATTTTATTTATCATATAAAATCAGTAGCAAAAGATTTGGTATCAATATGTTATGTAAAACTTATTTTACATAAATTTTTGGATGTCCGGATATATTCAGAACGTAAGATATGCGCGAAAATGCAAACTTATGCACTTTTTGACGCTTTTAGTCCCTGTTGATCAAATAAGTTTATTTTTGCGCACCAAACACCTCTAAGCCTATTTCTAAGCTATGTAAAGGATATTTAGGGCATGTTTAACTTATGATCATATTCCGGAAGGTTTGATACCATACGAATCGATAGACTTTTGCAGTTTGACGCAAATAGTCCCTCTAATGCGCAAACTTAATCATATCATCGTTTAATAGCATCAAAGCCTTATCTAATACATATTAGGCATTCTTGAGAGTATTATTAAACATCACGATGCTTCGGGTTCATAAAAAGGTCATTCAGAGGTATGATTAAACATATTGACGCTTTTAACCCCTTAAACTTGCAAAGTTGCTCGTAACGTCACTTAAAGGCATGAAAACCTTAGACGGACAATAATTGGCATTCTCGAGAGTATAATCAAATATCATGAAGCTCCCGGTTTGTTAAAAGGTCACTCAGATGTAAGAATTAACATGTTGACGCTTTTAACCCTTCATTGCGCAAACTTTCAATTAATTACGCAAACGGCTACACTCGATCAACAAGTGGCTCATATGTGAATATAAATACCGTAAGAGGTTATTTGGAAACTTATTTTAGGTATGTTAACACCTCTAGTCCTTTCATAATCAAAGTTTTCGATTTTTCGCAAAATTAGTCCCTTAAATTCAACGTTTGACTTTATTAGGGTGTATTACACGTGTCAATACATCATTGGACGTGATTTTACGAGGTGTTACATCCTCACCCCCTTAAAAGAAATCTCGACCTCGAGATTTGCTTAAAATGATGGAAGTACTTTCTGACGCATCATGGACTTAACTTCCAAAGCATATTTGGGTCTCTAAGGGCATCTCAGTTGACCTATACAATAGGCACATACTCTCTTTCGGAGCTTCTTAACCTGTCGATCCTTAATCTATACAGGTTTCTCATCAACCAATAAATTTTCATTAGTCTGCATATCATTATGTGATAATGCTTTTTGTCTTATCGGCGAAACATATCCTTAAATCACTAGTGTGGGACACATTGAATTCCATCAAGCTCCTCAGGTAAGTTTTAGCTTATAGGTTACCAATCTTAATATATTTGATCCCTCGAATGATTCTATATATCAGAACTTAACTAGTCCGATAACTTAAAAATTCAGCACACCCTTCTTAGGGTGATACCTTCAATTTGAATTTTATTCCTTATTAAAGACTTAAGATGGTTGCGACTTTCATCAATACTTGATTTTCTGCCGATTACTGGCAACTTTCGGACGATTACGGGTTTGTATGATCTTATTCGTTGTTTCCAAGGAAACTTTCAGATCCTGATAATTGGACTTACCAAACTTCTGTCCAACAACGGACTTATGACATTCCATTTATACAAGGTCTCCAAAGGAGCGGCCTTGATACTTATATATCGACTATTAGTTATAGAATAGCTTATTTAAGGTGAGATGGTTAATCCAACTACAGCTTAAAACCAATCTTAAGGAATAGCTAATCCTTAAGGTTAGTCGAACAAATCGACGATCCTGGGCAGCTGGTGGCGATTCTTAATTGTTGCTTAAATAGGGTTGCGGTAATCAATGCATAAGTAGAATGAACCATCTTTCTTAATTAATAATACCGACCTTTCAGAATTATGATTTAGGCTTTTACGAAATCCCCTTCTAAAAGCTTTCTTGGTTGACCCTAAGTCATTCCATCCTGTTGGTATTAACCTATATGGGACTTTCCAATAGATGCAAATTTAAGCGAGGTATTATTCTTAACTCTACTAGTCTTCGAAGGTATACAGGGTAGTCTTTGGAGAAGATAATCAAGACACAAGGAGATTACAGAGATTTTCCAAATCTCTGGCTCTGGTTCATTTATCCTTGCCTGTGTCAGATAAGTGACACATTTTCTTTACGAGTCCACGGATTCCTTAATCAGAGACATTTACTTGGACAATTTCCATTTTGTATATTTTCTTTGAATACCGTTAGCTGACTTTAGTATCATATGACCATTGGATATCTTTGTGGTTCCATGCATTAAACCTCCATACTGATCAGGCATGGAAGCAATCTATGGAATATATTAAGATACACTAATCCTCATATGGCGCTTTTGTCATACCGTCTGGTATTTGTAATGGATAGAGATCAAAGAGATATCAACTACATATGCTAACGTATTTCATCTGGAGAGAGGGTACTCTAGAATTTTTATGACTGAAGATTTATTACAAGAACAGAAGAAATGGTACCTATGATTTTCGTCTGTAAGTTTTACCTTACGCTTAATATCTGAGGTTCTTATGGAAGATTTAAAAAATTTGTTATACTTACCATCCATGAAGGATTTATTGGTATCCTATTCAAAATAGAATTCTTAGCATTTATTCTACTTCATATTTTATGCTTAAGATTCAAACAGGCAGATTTAATAACTTACCAAAATTTATTACCCACGAACGACTTATCTGCACCCGAATCAAACAATACCCTTGCATATACATCATTGATAAGAGACGTACCGTTTATCACATTGTCATCTTGTACGGCCTCTTTTTCACCCATCTGAAAGACCCTAGCATTGGTCTTCTTAACTTCTTCAAGCTTCTTTGCATATTTTGGGCAATTTGATTTGATATGCCCCTTCTCGTTACAGTTGTAACAAGTCGCATCTCCTATCTTCTTGCATTCTAATGTTTTATGCTCACTAGATTTGCAGATCCCACAAGCCCTAGGCTGTGATTGGGATTTTGATTCAAACCTGCACTTCCCATAATGGCGCTTCTTGCAGGTCTTGCATACAGGTTTCTTGTTGGGCTTTTGTTTGTTCTCCTTAAGCTCAGGCTTACCCTTTTTCTTAGAAGTATGGGAGTTATCTTCCTTCCGTTTCCTTTTTAGCTCATCCTTTGCATTCGAGGCTTGAACAAGATCCTCCTCATGAGTAAGGAAATGTGGTCCTAGATGAGATTTGGAGCAAGTAGCATGGGGTTCCTTGAACTTTTTCACGGCCTTCTTCATAGCCTTACCAACAGCTGCGTCTATCATAGTTTGGAGAACATCTTTGTCAATTCTGAGGTTCACAATTGTAGCATCTTTAGCATATGTTGCCTCACCGGTGGGCCCGGTGGGGAGCATCGTGACGTAGTTGATATCATCATAGTCAAATAATCACAGTTCAATGCACAGTGGAAGTCTAAAGTAAATATATTACAAACCGATTCAAAAGTAACATCAATATTACAACGGATTGTAAGATGGATCCACAGGCGGATCTTAAAACAGAAAGATAACACTGTTCAACAGACTTTGGACGTCTAGAACTTGCAAGATTCCCTATTAACGCCCTGAGCTCCCAGCCAATTACGTACAGTACCTGTCACTTAATCTTTTTGGAAAATACTTCAGTTTACACTGGTAAATACAATTAACTGACTCTTTTGAAAACATTTATGAAAATTGATTTAAATGCACAAGGCACAAATATCCTTTTATAACTTGGGACAATTATATAAAAATAATCTTGTATACAGATTTACATGTTCGTTATACATTTAGGGCCCGATGTTAGAAACCGAGTCAAGATTAACAGACACACCACAAGTATAGGCCCACAAGAGAGTGAGATACCGTTTCCCTTATGCAACTGTCAGGTGTATGCCTACACCCCATGCTTAAGACGTGGCCATTTCTTTATAATGATGCCAAGGATATCCGGGACATGGTCATTAACCCCCAAAGGCTTTTATTTCAAACAAGACAGATTAAAACGGGTTACCTCAATAATTTAATCACAATCCGATTAAACATTCAATACCCGACCAAGCGGTATTATTATAATACCGTATCCCAAGCCCGTATAGGGAAAACAAGTTAAAAGTATGTACCTGAGCTAAAATGCAATTTATACTCAGCCGTATATTCAAATCAGCAAGCATAAGTACCTTTACTGGGGCTCTCAATCTGGAACGAAGGTTTTATTAACCTATTAGATTCCTAACGGGTCTTATTTAAGTTGTAACTTAGACCGGTTAGTTTTAAGGAAAGGTTTATGGTTCAAAATGCAAGATTAAGCGAAGACCGGATTAGAATGCGATTTAGACCCGACAAGTATGGAGACTTGTATAATATTGGTAAACTAAACATATTCTGAATTTTGAAGTGTTTACTGTTAAAGTATAATAATTTACTAAAAACATCAGTAGGTATTAAGTCTTATATGTTTAAAATAGTTTTAACTCATACTATGCGTTTAAAACGCGTAAAAAGTCGCTTTTAAGCGATTTTCGGGTTATATAAGAAAAGCTGATATTTTTATCATTCCAGAAGGATTAAAATATTTTATTTATCATATAAAATCAGTAGCAAAAGATTTGGTATCAATATGTTATCATCATCATCATCATCATCATACTCAGTATATCCCACCAATAGCAAAAGCTAAGGTAGGGTCTGAGGAGGGTGAGATGTAGACAGCCTTACCTCTACCCCGTAGGAATAGAGAGGCTGCTTCCAATGAGACCCCCGGCTCGATTGTGGTTTTGCATCAAGCCTTGGACATAAGGCACATAACACTCAGCAATTGAGACAAATGCCAATTGGTGCATGTACCCCCTTGTCTTTCGGCTATCAACGCCACCACATGATGCATGATTAACCATCCCATCTTTTAACGTTATTTTCACGAAATTAGTAAAATAACGTTAAAATTAGTGCACTTTTGCTTTTGCCCCCCGAGCGCCCACACATATATACATTATATGTGCATACCGCAAGCGGGGCGTTATGTAAAACCGATAATTTCCGAATCAAAGCGGGGTATCAATATGTTATGTAAAACTTATTTTATTCAAGAAAAGGGTATAACCGACAATTACCGAATCAAAGCTAGAACCCTATGATATGATCATTTTAAAAATAAATAAAAATCTTCAAAAATCCCAAAATATTATATTACATCAGTGGGTAAAAAGTTTGGTGTCAAAATTTGGGTTTAGATAGGCTTTATGCTAATAATGTCGTTTAATTAATAAAAAGCTTTCAATTTACGCTATTGAGCATAACTCCTAATTTAGACCTCAAACTGATGTCAAATTTTTAGGACATGTTTATAAATCAGTAACAAAGGTTTTTGTCCACTCACATTTTAAAAAATCTCTTTTTAAGGTCAAAAGGGCATAATGGTCAATATTTAAGCAATTAACGGAAACATGCAATGAACTAGGATTACTATGGAACCAAGTTGTATAACCTCAGAGGGTTATACTAATCTATAACATGGTCCTAAAGGAATCCTAAGGCATAACTAAACTAAGCTAAATCGGGTCAGAACTGAAAGTGAAAGTAAAAGTCTACTTTTGCGACTTTCGTTCCCGAACCGAGCCTAATACTTAGAATTGTCGGGTTGAACATGCCTAGACATGTTCAATTAATATTTACCACGTTATTAAAGTGACAAAACTGATTTTGTTGCCTTTACATCATTAGTTATGAATTTTGTTTAAAAACCGACTCGCTTGACTTTTATTTTAATTACTTTGATCCGACAATTAACTAAGCAAACGTGGTAATTAGGAGGTGCCCTTTAGAGGGTTTAATACCTACCTAATTACGATCACGTAGCCATGTTCCTTGCGAACAATGGCTTGACCGTTTAAAAGTCAAATCGTTTATCGCAAACGCTTGACTTTTCGGCTTTAAGAGCCAAATAATTGAACTAAGCACGAAAGGACACTTACAAAGGGTCCAAGCAAGGATGGAATTGATCTAGGATGTTTAGGTATGAGGCACAAAAGCTCCAACTTAGATCAATTCAGATCAAGTGTGAAATGAGAGCAAGAACAAGTGGGTTTATATAGGATTTTGAGAACCGTTAGGATCGTTCCTCGATAAACGAGCTTCAATCTCGACCGTACATGTAATACCCACTGATTTGGTAATCTATGGGTGCCCAAAACCAGCCCATAGATTGATTAAAACCATGTCCAAATGCCCAAAACCAGTTGCTGAATGAAAGAAACTGGTTTTGCTGAACTGGGGGTTTTACGCCGGCCGCGTAAGAAATAAGCTTAGGCTTACGCCCCAGGGCTGAGCCAACTTTGACAGAAATGTCAAGTTTAGTCCTTGCAGGTGTAAAACTTGGTTTTTGATGCATTTTTGACACGTTTAAGCCCCGTTAACCTTATTTCAAGGCTCTATAATGAATTTAAAGTATGGGGAACATGAAACATGCTCTATAACATCTCGGATGTCGGTTCGTTTGGCCGTACGATTGCGTTGTTCGGTTAATTACGACGAAACACGAACGGACGCGAAAAACGATCCAAATTACGCGACGAATGGAATTTTAACATGCCAATCACTAGAATAAAATACTTTAATGATTACATAAATTTTTGGATGTCCGGATATATTCAGAACGTAAGATATGCGCGAAAATGTAAACTTATGCACTTTTTGACAATTTTAGTCCCTGTTGATCAAATAAGTTTATTTTTGCGCACCAAAAACCTCTAAGCCTATTTCTATGCCATGTAAAGGATATTTAGGGCATGTTTAACTTATGATCATATTCCGGAAGGTTCGATACCATACGAATCGATAGACTTTTGCAGTTTGACGCAAATAGTCCCTCTAATGCGCAAACTTGCGCATATCATCGTTTAATAGCATCAAAGCCTTATCTAATTCATATTAGGCATTCTTGAGAGTATTATTAAACATCACGATGCTTCGGGTTCATAAAAAGGTCATTCAGAGGTATGATTAAACATGTTGACGCTTTTAACCCCTTAAACTTGCAAAGTTGCGCGTACCGTCACTTAAAGGCATGAAAACCTTAGGCGGCCAATAATTGGCATTCCCGAGAGTATAATCAAATATCATGAAGCTCCCGGTTTGTTAAAAGGTCACTCAGAGGTAAGAATTAACATGTTGACGCTTTTAACCCTTCATTGCGCAAACTTTCAATTAATTACGCAAACGGCTACACTCGATCAACAAGTGGCTCATATGTGAATATAAATACCGTAAGAGGTTATTTGGAAACTTATTTTAGGTATGTTAACACCTCTAGTCCTTTCATAATCAAAGTTTTCGATTTTTCACAAAATTAGTCCCTCAAATTCAACGTTTCACTTTATTAGGGTTTATAACACGTGTCAATACATCATTGGACGTGATTTTACGAGGTGTTACACCGACCGAACAACCAGACACTACTCGAAACACCAAATTTTCACTAGAAGCATTGTTTGATCATTTCCGAGCTAGTTATAGTCACTAAACATCATAACACACCCTAAATTATCATAACACTTAAAAACACTAAACACTTCACTTAGAATCTAACTAGATCATTTAACTAACAATTGAAATCCAACCCTATACCCCCCCCCCCTTGGCAACGGATATCATGGGTGGACCCACCCATGATTTTCTAGCAATTGTTTATGTGAATTGTTGGAAACTTTGGGAGCATAATAACCTATGGATACTTAGATGTTGTAGACAAGTTTAAATTAACCTCAAGTCCCACATACTTCTCATTTTCACAACACCAACACACTTCATCTCTCTCCCTCTCTTCTCCTTGTCTACGGCCGTGAACCACCACCCACAAACCCACAATTTTCACTTCTTGTTCATTCATCCACCTAGTTTATCATCTTCTTCATCTTTGGTTTCTTCCCTAGCCTTGTGCTAGTAGTACGAGTCTCATAACTTGTTTTTACTTCTTATTTTGTTGGATAAAAGAATATGTAAAAGGTTAATCATGAAAATCATGAAGAACAAGAAGATGAACTCTAACATAAAGCTTAAAATCATAAGAAACTATGTTGTTTTAGTGTATGTATGAATCTTGATTGTTGATTTCTTGTGTTTATGATGTTAATCATCATAAGAAGCTTGATATATTGTGATTAAACACATGATCTAGCAAGTGAGAGGATGAATCTTTTGAAATCAAAATGATCACCCTATTATGTGGAACATGGACTTGAAAATGAAGATGTTTTTTAACATGATGATGATTTATACATAATATAAGTCTTGTAGATGGATGATTTCAAAAATGATTTTCTCAAGAAACCAAGTTTATTTACAAGATTCACATAACCATGATTTCTAGAGAAACTAACCATATTTTTAGTGATAAATCAAAGCTAGAAACATGTTGTTAACAAGAAAAATTCAAGAAGAAATATTTTTATAAAATCATCTTATAAGTTGTGAAAGACTAAATTTTTCAAGAATGATATTTATAAACAAATGACCACATTTTTAAGGGTAACTAAGCTTACTTAACAACATACTTAGTTACTACAAATTTTTACAAAACTTCAAGTTCATGGTGTAGTGTAAATTGTAAGATTTTGGCTCATGGTAAGTGTTGATTGATTTGTTGATGATTGATGATGATTTTAAAAGAAAATGATATGCTTTGAAAGCATGGAAACCTCCATTTTTAAGGGGAAACTATGGTAAAAATTTTGTAGAATTTAAACACTTAGAAATTTATTTTTTAACAAGTGTTTATAAGTAAATTTTAACAATGATGTTTCATATAAAATTTGCCAAAATTTTGTTACAAAAATTACAAATATTGGAGGTTGGTTTTTTTATAAATAAAAGTGACTAAGTATATATTTAGGAAAATATATATTTAGATGTCACAATTTGTGTGATTACTTGTATACTATGTGTATTAGTTATATTATTTTAGGACTTGAAAATAATATAACTTACCAAAAATACCAAAAATTGTAATAAAAAATATTACCAAAATTCCAAGAAAATAAATATATAATTTATACCAAAAAATTGGACAAACCGAACAAGGAATATGGATTACACTTATATATATATTCCGGAAATAGAATTATATTTATTACAAATGGGTGAAACGGTATTTTGGAAACCAAGGAAACGAAAAATATGATTTTCATAAGTATTACAAAAATATATCATATTTTATTCATCTAGAAAATATATTATTCTGAATGGAGAAAAATAAATATATTTTCTTGAACAATTAGAAAATATGATATTTTTGAAGAAAATATATATTTTCTTAAAAAAATTTAGAATATATTATTTTTTTGGTGAAAATGGAATTATAAATATTTTCTAAGTTAATCATGAAAATATATAATTTTTGAGGTTTATATGAAAATATAATTATTTTTGCCGAGGAAGAATTATAGATAATTTTCTATAAAAGTTTTCTTAAAATATGTATATTTTAAGAATATAAATTGGTGATTTTTATGGATTAAAAATAATATTCCGAAAATTTAAAGACAAAAATTCAGTATAAGAATACTTAATAAATACGATAAAAATACGTATACTCGTACGTACAAATACACACCGGAATACGCCACCAATACTTGACAAAATACACAAGTCTAGAAAAATACAAGTATAAGTATACCCATCCTTGGGAAATATACATGTATAAATACATAACATACGAAGTTAAAATATATTATTTTAACAAATATTCCAATAATTAATAAATATAATTTAAGTTAAAATATTATTATTTTAACCAATAATTATATATACTTTGGAATAATATTTATTACATCAAAACGTAACTCAAAGATACTAAGTCATAACAATTAAAACTAAAAGTCATGGCACGACCCATCCGTCTAATAGAACATAGCACGTGTGTAGGTAGTTGCACGACTTCGGGATAGGATCTTTGAGTTACACCAGTTTGCAGGACGCAAGATTGTGAGTTCATGTCCCCTTCTCTTTTAACTGTTTTAAGTTTTATAACTTCGGGGGTGAAATACGTGTTACAAATATTTCAATGATTTCCAAATGGTATGGTTAGCTAAGGAATGAACTGTTAGATCATGTGAATGGGTAGGCGCACACTTAAGACCATTAATCCCCGTATAAGGACTGAGGGACATGAGTGATAGATCTATTTGGGTGTTGCGAGCCCCACCCCTGGGCTGGAAGTGGCCGAAGGTGGTGACTATGTCTTCCAGCCGGAAGCCCGGTACAAAATCTGCTAGGTTTGAGCCTTCCTACGCCGTTGCACACATATTAATGACCTTGTAAATCATTAACTGATATGTTCATAGACGCATTCATACCGGTTTACAAATACATACTTACAGTGATTACAAGTTTATTGCGAGCTCACATACAAAAACACATGAACTCGCTCAACTTTTGTTGATGTTTTCAAACTACATGTATTTCAGGAAATTGAAAATGGATCTGGCGGGCGTTCAAGGTTTTCAAGATGTGTATACAATAAATGATGTTATCCGCACTTTTGTAGGGTTTGACTTGGATGTTTTATCTTAGATAAAACATACAATTCAAAGCCTTGTTTATCAATGTATTTTGTCACGTCCTTCATGGAACTTTAAACATTTGGTTGGTTTGTATTTTAAACTCAAAGTCTTTGTTGGTATTAAACAATGTAGTTTGTAATATTTTGAATCATACTCATGGATGAACATCGTGGTTTTAATCATTTAGTTGTTTGGTATAATTGAATGCAATGATATTAAGCAAGTCACACATAATACGCTTCCGCAAAAGTCAGGGTGTGACAGTTTGGTATCAGAGCGTCGATTGTAGCGAACTAGGATTCCTTCTCGAGTCTAGACTACAATCATTAGGGCTCTCTCGTGAAAAATATTTTTACAAAATATTTTTTTCATTGCATTTACAAAGCGCCAAGATCCATGGAACAAGCATTTTACAAAGGAAAGACAAGAAACACGAGCAAGGTCACAGTTGGTGGTTTACTTTGCTTGGGGTAGACTTGTTAAGATAAAGTCACATGTAGGATAATGTGAATACATGATTAAGTGATGATTGTCTTTGTTTATATACGCTGAGTGTTAGTAGGTTAACATATGTGCACATGTTATGATTGTTATGCTTTAGGTACACATGTCCTCATCTGAGAGCGGTCTATCAGAGGAGCACTATCCGATGGGGATCATCTATGACGATGAGGTGGCGCCTATACCAGAGGTTTTGACTTCTGTCACACCCCGACCACGTAAAACATCGAAACGTGGCGGAAACGTCGGGGAGTGTTGTAACAGAATTAATTATTTCACAACCATGGAAATTAAAGTTATGTTTTATTTATCAATCAAGAGAGTTACATTGTCTTAAACATGAAACAAAGAGTACATAACATAATTTAACTAGTTCTTGCTTCGTTTTAAGTCACTAAGGCACAGGTCCGCCTAAGTGTGTCTCGATCATCCTATGCAACAGCTCCTGAAAACACATGTGAAAATAGGTACGTCAGCATAAAAATGCCTGTGAGATACATAGGTTTTGTGAAAATGGGATTCATGACTTGAGTTTAAAGAAACTGAAAAAGTAGCCATGAATCTTGTTGAGTGGTTCCTTTCATAAATCATTTGAAAAGTGATAAATAAACCAAATGATATATATGTATAAAAGAATAATGTATGGTTAAGTGAATAACCATGTAAAATGAGTTTGTATAAGTTAAGTTATTTGTAAAACGATGTTTATGTGAAGATTGTATTGTAGATGTAATATGTCTAAACTGAAATGGTTTAAATAACGCTACGATATGTAATACCATAAAAGCACTTATATATAGGAAGTACCAGCGGCGTATCCACCATGTTTTTATCGTATTACACGTCGCCTCGTTACTTAAATCACTTACCCAAACAACCACCAAAATGTAATGTTTAACAATTGTAGAAATGGTTATGTATGGTCAAATACGGTTCACACGGTTCAACAGTTACAAACGGTTCACATAATTAAATGGTTACAACGGTTCACATAGTCAAATGGTTACAACGGTTCACATAGTCAAATAGTTACAAACGGTTCAAAATGTAATATAATGTGTTCATATGCTGGATGAGCATATGCAACAAAATGTAATGTAATGTAAAACAATGTACTAAGTATGCTAAGTTAACATACAAAGCAGAAAAGTCATGTAAATCAATGTGCTAGCATGCTCAGTCAACATACATAGCAGAAATGTAAAGTAAAACAATGTACTAAGTATGCTAAGTAAACATACATAGCAAAACAATGTAATGTAAATCATGTACTATAAACGTACTAATGAACATAGCAAGTATATGATGTGAAAACAGGAAAGCACGAAAGTAACAAGTAGGCACATGTGTTTCACCCCAAAACAGTTTGAAAACAGTAAAAGAGGGGTCTATGTACTCACTTGAGATTGCTTAGAAGTTTTAGGATAACCACCAAGCAAGCTAGAAGATCACGGAATCAAACGGCACCTAATATAGGTAACTATGTTAATAAACCGGACCTACATCGGAGGATCGGATAGAATGAGGGTTCGTAAACCAAATGAGTGTGGGAACTCATGTAATATGGTTAAACAAAGCCTACATACTAAAATGAAACCTAATCTAAGTGCTTACGACCCATTACGACCCGTTTAGGTAGCTTATGCTACTTTAACGCGTCGTTCGCGTAAAACGTGTTCGGAATGCCTAACTAGCCCTATGATAAGTAAAATATGCCTTAACATGTCTAATATTGTTGCTAAATCAGTTTAGATATCAAAAATTATGTTACGTAGGCTTAAAATGAATTTTGGCGTAAAAAGGGCATTTTGGTAATTTACCTAAGGCATATAAACTACCTATCATGCGACTAATCAAACCTAAGTGACCATAAGGTATAACCTCGGAAGGTTATTCTCTACGCTACTATGGTCACTTAACATGTTTGGTCGGATCCTAATGATCGACCAAAGGGGTCGTGTTCGAAAGTCTAAGCAGGTGTTTAGTCCGCTTGACTTTCGGCTCCACACAAGCACTAATCTAAAAAAAATGACGAGCTAAACATGCTAGATCATGTTTAGTTAAGTTAGAAAATAGGTTTTGATATCAAAACAAACGGTTTTGATATCCTAGAGTAGTTTGGTTACAAAATACGCGAGAAAACGCATTTTGGCCGAAACTACGACTCGTCACTGAGCCTAGATAACGTGGTAATCAGTAGGTATAGTCACTAGGGACTATAACCATCATGATTACACTCACGTTATGAAGTTCAAACGAACTTCGCGTTGACCATAAACTGGTCAAAGCAGAAAGTCAAACGCAGTTTGACTTTAACGACAAAAACGAATGAAAAGAACGAAAGAATACTTACAGAAGGTCCCCGCAAGCTCTTGATCCGGTCTACTCTCAGGTATGAAGCATAAACTTCAACTTAGAGAGCCAAAATCAGATTCAAGTGTGCTTTGGGAGGAAGTGAGGGTGGGTATTTATAGGAATTCAAGAACCGTTAAGATCGTTCATAGAAAACTGAACTTTGATCTGGACCTTACATGTGTGCCCATGGTTTTCTAAAACCATGGGAGCCCCTAATATGGACTATGTTCATTGAATACCAGCCAATGGTTTTGCAAAACCATGGGTTAAAACCATCAACACTTCAAAATGGACTAGGTTCTTTGAATCTGCCAGAAATTTCAAAAATGGTCCCTGCACTTGTAAAACTTGATTTTTTTGGCACTTTTAAGCCCCGTTAACCCCATTTCAAGGCTCTAAAATAAAGTTAAAGTATAGGGAACTTAAAATATGCTCAAAAACATCTCGGATGTCGGTTCGTTTGGTCGTACGGTTGTGTTATTCGCTTAAGTACGACGAAAGTCGTAACGAACGCAAAAACGATCCAAATTAAGCGACGAATGGAATTTTATCATGCCAAACACTAAAATAAAATATTTTAATGCTTACATAAATTTTTGGATGTCCGGATGTATTCAGAATGTAAGTTATGCGCGAAAATGCAAACTTGTGCACTTTTTGACGCTTTTAGTCCCTGAATGACCCAAAAGTTTATTTTAGCACACCGAACCCCTCAAAGCCTATTTCTAAGCTATGTAAAGGATATTTAGGGTATGTTTAACTTATGGTCATGTTCCAGAATGTTCGTTACAGTTCAAATTGGCATGCTTTCACAGTTTGTCAAATTTAGTCCCTGTAAGCGAATTAACTTGATTTTGCCATACCAAAGCCTTCAAAACTTATTTCTAAGTTATGTAAAGGTTATTTAAGGTATGTTAAGCATATGTTGATGTTCTGGAGTATTTTTCGCATTAAACTGATTACGTTTACGCACCAGTTGGCGTATAACTCTCCAGAAAGCGATTTAAAGCTTGAAATCGAACAAGAATTGATATGTGCAAAAGATACACATATTTATACAAATCCCAAGTATGAAATACAATATTTCATTGGTTTGGTATTTGTTTGATGGTCACAGTGACATAAGTGTCACAACTTCGGACACCGACAGCGACCCAGAGATGCTATCTGATGACGACAATGACTTTCAGCCCTTCGCTCTCCCGGACTTTGGAGACGACACACCTATAGCTGATGGAATTCCTGTCTAGGATCTTTTTGATTTCCCTGCTCCTATCCATGAAGACCTCATCATCGGTCACCCCAATGGTGAGCATATTGTTGCACCTATTCTTGATCCAGTTCCACTAGTGGTCATTCCTCTTGAGGATTGGCCCTTTGATCATCTTTTTGGCGATGATGTCGATCTATTTTTGGATGGTCACCCAGCTGATATTCAGGGTGACGGGGAGGTTGATGATGATGTTGCTATACTGGATGTACCCCCTCCAGTCATACCCGTTGTTGAGATATCTTCTGACTCCAGCTTGCATTCAGTGTCAGACTCCTTTGAGTCTGTGACTTCCTCGGCCCTGTGGGCGGCAGTACTGCAGCTTTATGCCACTGATTTAGATAACGACACTGCGATGTCTGCTGCACCATTATCCTAAGCTCGAGTCCCTACACCCCCACATGTCCCAGAGCCTGTTCTTGAGCCATACCTTGTTCCCTTTGGTCTGCCTGATATTGCACCACTTATCCCAGAGCCGATACCTGCACCCCATGATCTCCCACTTGTTGATCCCTATATACCACAGCCCCCACCAGTCAATGTTGCTCCCCCACCTCCTGTTATATCTGATGCTCACCGTACTGACCTTCCGATTGTCTTCCTACAGGAGATCCTGTTATGGGTGGTTTTCTGCTTATATATTCTGACTAATAATCTAACTATGTTTCTTTTATTGTGATCAGGATACCGGATCAGGATATTGGTAATATCCTGATGCAGTATCCTGGTGGTAACTAATTAACTCACGTGCAGATTATTGGAACAAGTCTCTAACGTTCAAGTGGACTTCTTCTCCACAAGACTCGGGCAAATCCGTTAGATTATGGACGTTGAAGCCGAAAGACGTGGACTACAATGTTCACATATGGAATATTCGCTGAATCCCGGAATAATAGGATAGTTAGTTAGTTAGTTTCTTTTACTATAAAAAGGATTGATCGGATCAGATTAGGGGACACAATTTTTCGCGCACTCTTTCTCTCCAACTGCAAACACTCACAATACACTTACACTTGTATCAAAATCACATTGTAACACTTAGTCGATCCGCATCATATCCTGCACTGTATCCTGACGTTTGAAGTACAAAGAAGAACAAGGCAGCTGTGATTGTCAGCTCCCGAGGTTTTGTGCCGGCGATCTAGATTGATCAAGGGCTTTCCTCGTACATCCCGTGTTACCCTTTACATTTTTGCTCATTGTTTGATTATAGATACAACTCGATATCCTGAGCCGTATCCTGATAACTGTTTTTGCAAACAACTTATTTAGCACACTACCTCACTTAACTAATTTGATCACTTAATTGCTTTGGTAATTTTTGACCAAAACAATTTGGCGCCCACCATGGGGCGAGTGGTGCTATTTCTAATAAAAGCTTTTGCAAAATCACTACTTGGTTTTCTATTTTCAAAACTTTTTGTTACACTATTTTCAATGGCCTCAAGATCAAATATGAGCTCTTCCACCATGTCTACTACCACCTCTGCAACAGTTCGCTCGGTGCTTCCACCACCTCCTCCGAGAACCCAAGCCTCTTCACTGCCTCAGGATGTTATCCCCGCTCGCAACATTCAGGGATCTGCTCCTGTTTTGGCCTCTAATGAAGAAATTCTAAATTTGTTTGGTACTGTACAGGAACAGATGAAACAGTAGCAGGAGACCAACCAGATGCTGATGAGAGAGATACAACTCTTGAAATCCAGCTCAAGTAGGCCCGCTGAGGATACTATCACTCCCTTGCAACCAATAGCTTTGAACTTCAGTTCTGCAGTATATACTGAGGATAACAGGGGGAATATTGTGCCTATCCATTCCCAGAATCATACCCCCGAGATAACCTCTTCAGTCAGGGTGTCAACTGTGAGAAGCTCAGGATATGCTTCAGGATATGGCCAGAATCCTCAGACTGGTAACGTATCTAATAATAATAATACTCTTGCTACTAACGGTATTGGATCTTTGCAGGATGCAGGTGTGACATCATCATTTTCTAGGAAGCTTCAGAAATTGAAGGATATGATATCCAGTGTACCTGGGGTGGTCCAACCAATTCCAGAAGTGTCCCAAGACAGCCACAGGATATCCCGGTTTGCATATCCTATTTGTGATGCTGAAATCCCAAAAAGATTTCAGACCCCCAACATGAAGCTCTATGACGGAACTACTGATGTGTGCAAAACGCAACATATAAATTACATCAAATGTGGCATAAAACTAAACCTTTTTTAGTACTAATGTTGGAAAAAGTGTGTGTTTTTGTCTTCCTTTTGTATTTTCAGGATTAAATGAGGTCAAATGAACAAAAGAAGCAAAAAGGCAGCTAAATCTAACATAAATACAAGAAAAGGAGTAAACGTGGCATGCCCGACCCCTCGACAGCATCTTCCCAAGCAAAAACAAGATAACAGATGGCTGAACACGCCCCGTGCTCAATGAGCACGGGGGTGTGCCCAAGTGTCTGCAGAAAAGACAAAGTTGTAGAAGCTTCTATCACCCACCACGGGGGCGTGCCCAGCGGACATGGGGCCGTGGTCAACTCTAAGATTCGCAGAATCTAGGAAAATCTTGATAGTACAGATACGCTTCTGCACACGGGGTCGTGCCCAGCGGACACGGGGGCGTGGTCAACTAATGCAGACAAACTGCAATTAATGAAGAAAGAGAAGATGGGTGGACACGGGGCCGTGCCCAATGGATACAGGGCCGTGTCCGGGCTTCTGTGCAGGCTATAAATAGGGGTGCTTGGCTCACTTGCAAACCATCCCTTGGCAAACCACCTCTCTCACACTTCACCCACCCACCACCACCATCACAACCCACATCCACCACCATCATCCATCATCCATCATAGAGTGTGTGAGTAGTCTCGGGATCCAAGATTGATCGTAAGAGTTCTTGACAATCAAAGGACATGTTTGCCTAAGTCTCTTACATCACTTGGTGAAGACAAGTGTTTAGTGTAATACTTTTTATTTTTAATCTTTTTGCACTTTTTATTTGGTTATGTATTAATGACTTTAATAACTAGTTTCTTATGTTGAAGGAGAGTCTTCCTTATCGTTTGCCCGTGCTGTCTTGGCATTATTTTACTATCTATATAAAATAAAAGATTTTCACCATTCATATCTCCACGGTCTATATGGAGGTATGTTGGCTACCTGGTCGGGGGTTAAGGGAACGGTTTGGTAAGAGTCTTGCCTTGTTCAGTATAGATCCTGCAAGGACCTGGGTCAACTTTAGTAGGACCTCCTTCAATACCCACTGGTATTGGAAGGCGGGGGTCCGAACTCCTTGATCCCCTCATATGTAAACTACTATTAATACTTTAACCCGGCTACTTAGGACTGTATCCCTGCTGACTCAGACTACTTAGCCGAGGGTAACGTCACCTTCAAAAGAGGGGCCTACCACAATATGCATCAATAACTTAATTAATTATCTTTCAATAATCCAACCCTTTAGGATTGTATCCTTGCTGACTCAAACTACTGGGTTGAGGGTAACGTCACCTTCAAAAGAGGGGCCTACTACAATAACTAAGATAATCTCTTAAAAAGTGTAAAAGTTCGAAAATAATCAAAGGTTACACTAAATACGAGTCGGATCCAAGTGATTTATCTTGTCTATCTGTTTTATTTTTATTTTTATTTTTCAGCATTTTAGTTTGTTTTATTTTTCTTGTTTAAAACATTTTTCTAAACTTTTGATTTGATTAGACGTTGAGGATAAACCGGTACTAAAAGCTCTTGTGTCCTAGGACGACCTCGGTATCTTACCAACACTATACTACGCTCACGATGGGTGTACTTGCCCAGA
The DNA here is from genome assembly GCA_030545235.1 of Helianthus tuberosus. Classification (NCBI taxonomy): domain Eukaryota; kingdom Viridiplantae; phylum Streptophyta; class Magnoliopsida; order Asterales; family Asteraceae; genus Helianthus; species Helianthus tuberosus. Next base: position 25,023 of record JARYGA010060018.1, read on the forward strand.
TGTGTGTTTAGTGTTAGTAAATATTGTGTTTTATAAATTTAAAACTTGGCTAAAAAGGGCTTAAAATATACATTAAAAACTAATAACACTCACGCACATCAAGTTTTTTTTTGGCGCCGTTGCCGTGGACACAAGGATTTTAAGAAAGTTAGGAATCAACGGCCTAATCGTTTTTTTTTTCCATTTTTTTAGGATTTTTCTTAAATTTTCAGCTTCTGCAGAACTTAGCACGGGCCGTGCCCGCTGAACACGCCCCTGTGCCCAATCTTTGGTACTAGCAATCATGTTTTAAGTCAGAGAGTAGCTGAACACGAGGCCGTGCCCACTCAACACGCCCCGTGCCCAAGTATCAGTTACTGAAAACAGAACCGTACGATCCCGACGGTTGGTAATTTCTGATGCAACCATGAGCGATACTGTTTTTTTTACTATCGGCCCTCTTATGGTACGTGGTGTCAAATATGTGGTGGCAATCACAAAGAATTAGAATGTTATTTTCTAAATTATAAGCCCCACTATATAGACCCATTGTTTTCCTGTAGCCTTAAGAGGGGCGAAAGTAAAAATAATCCCTATCTCTCCCTTGAATGCTCCCAATCGAATCTTCTAGGAGAAATGCTTCTTGATGAATTATTTCAAATGGAGGATTTAATTCTTAATTGGGTAAAGGAACTTGAAATGGATTTCATTAATTCACCTCAAGAAGATACCCAAGAAGAATTATTGGGATCACATTCGAATAAAAACAACTTCGTTGTTCCCGATACCACTTCCAACTCTCGTGAAGACTTGAGCGATAGTCGTCCCTGTGTCGATTGTGCCGTGAAGGACTCTCCATCGACTTCGTTCGGTGCATACATAGACCTGAGCTATTCGGCATACACCTTCTTTAACGAGAGCCCGGGAAAGGGTTGTACTTGTCCACCTATATTTAGTATAGGAATCACCCTCACCGACAACCTCTTGCGTTCTCGTCTAAACCTAGAGCAATTAAGGTGTCTCAGGCAATTTGGGGTTGTTCCGTCCAGTAAGGAACCACCCGATCCGGATGAATTCCTTAAAAATAGACGAAACTTCATAAACAGCCTCTAGACACGGGGCCGTGTCCAGGTCAGCACGCCCCCGTGTCCACCCAAAGATTCCTTTCTGACTTTTTGTTAGAATATGGACAAAATGTGTCAGGATCTTGTCTGCACACGGGGCCGTGTCCAGCCGACACGGGGCCGTGTGCAGCTTGCTGTCGTTTTCTATAAATGCAGCAAGATTCCTGCACATTTGGACCACTCCAAAGACAAAGATCTGGTGGATCTTCACACATACCATCCTAGGTATATTCTAAAGAAGGTTCCCAACAACCATCTTGTCTTTTCCACTTTTATCCATTGCCTTCTTCTTCAATTTTTCCTTAATACCTCCATTAGAGCTTGAAATCATCATGATTCTAAGCTTTATTGTAATGTTTGTTAGATTTTTATTCAAGGAATCTTGTTAAAAATAAGTTCTACAACAAGGGTTTAAGTTATTTCTGCTTAAAAACGCTTTAAAAATCATGAAAATAATTTAAAACTCCAAGATTCCTTGTTCCAAAAATCTACAGACACCTGAACACGGGGCCGTGTTCGAGGTACTGTTTCAATAAAATTGAACTCTTTTCGGTCTGTTTCTCATAATGGCGAGCAGAACTAGCGGAACATCTTCATCGCAATCCAGGAACAACCGACAAGGGAGAAGGTCATCAACGGTTGAAGATTCTCTTGTAAACTACGTTTACGCTTTAAGAGAGGCCATTGATGAGATGACGGGAGTGGAAGAAGCATTGGTCTACCGTGTCAATCATTTGACGGTGGGACTAGAGGGATGTCTTCGAGAGGTCAACCTTTTGCACCAAAGGTTGAACATTCTCGCTTCTCCTCCTTTGGTTCCAATTATCACCCAAAGGGCATGGAATGTGGTACCCGAAGTCATCATACCGGCCGAATGGTACGCCATACATCCAGAGCCCCCTCGAGACATACTACAAGGGGTTCCGGTTGGTGTCACTCCCCCTCCGCAAGATGTTGAAGAAAACGAGCCCGCCTTCTTCCTCCCAAGAGAAATAGAAGAATGACTTTAATAACATCTAGGGAATACCCTTCGGTCCGAAGTTCTACAAAACTTTTAAATACCGGAAAGCTATTTCCGGAAATTTTGATAAAAATAGAACTCCTTATGATGATTTTATGTATCACTTGACCTATCTATCTTAGGACCTTTAGTTTTATTTTTCTGCTTTAAATTCTCTAGGACCTTTTGTAATATGTTAGTTTTAATGAATGATGGTTTTAATTAATTTGGTGTTTGGATGATGATGTAATGGATAAAACACACTCGGGATGGTGAAGGATACCAAGGGAAACTTGCACCAACACCCCATGCACAAAAACAGGGCCACCCACAGATTTTTCTTCATTACAGCAAGTTCAGCACGGGGCCGTGCTCATCCAACACTCCCCGTGCTCAACCATCTGCAGAAAACTGCCCAGTTCAGGTACCTGGACACGGGGCGTGCTCACTGAACAATCCCCCGTGTCCAGCCTTCTGTTACTTTATTTAATTTTCTGTTACTGGCGATCTGAACACGGGGTCGTGCCCGGACACCACGGGGCCGTGTCCAGACGTCCAGTAACATAAATTTTTGTTTTTTCACATCTTTTTACACATTCAATCAACCTAAAAACTTATTTTTGGGACACATGGAGGACAATGTGTAATTTAAGTGTGGAGGGGGGGGGGGTAAAACCTTGAATTTTGCAAGTCCTAATTACAAGCCTTACACAAAACTCTATTGGAACCGCTAAACACTCCAATTTTTTTCAAAAAATTTTCATTTTTTTTACTTGTCTTGGTTTAGTTTGGAAATTACAAGTTTTGAAAATATGATATTTTTACAAATTTACAACCGATAGCGTCGTGATAAAAAGAACCAACATAAGAAAATTATGAAACGCCATGACAAATCTAGTTAAAATTTGATTATATATACTTGATCACATAAAAACTCATTCCCACAAAAAGTGAGTTGTGAGCCTTTATTGAGCATACAAATACACATCTTTAACTAAATACTCATTTTTTGTTTCTTGAGTGAATAGTCGCTTGGTTCTTACGACTCTAGAACTTGCCACGACAATACATTCCCGGTCCTTACCAACTTAAACCCAAGTAAGTAAATGATGGAGGCATTAGGACTAACCCTTTTTATTTCAACACCATTATTTTTTCTTTTCTTTACCACCTACCCAAAATCCCCCTAGTTAACCCCTTTGAGCCTAAACCTTTTCACTTCTTAACCCAAATCAAACACCCTTTTACCCACCAAAACCCTTTTTCATTTTAAACCCTTTATTTTAGTAACAAAGCTCGGTTTTTCTTATGACTTTCTTATAAAATAAATAAATAAATAAATAAATAAATTTTTGATGATGATAATGAAGCCAAAAGAAAGAAATAAACAAACAAGTTTATCAAAAAGAACTTTGTTTGAAAAATGCTTCATTGAAATAAAAAGTTATTAAAATAAAAAGTCACGAAAGCCCAACCACCTACCTTTAACCCAAGCCTAACCCTTCCCCGAAAGCCCTCTTGATATATACAAAGGTATATAGTTAAAAAGGAGGAGGATTGATTGCTTGGCAAGCATATGGTAGAAGTAAGTTCCATGCCGCTCTCGAGTGTTTCACAAAAATACATCTTCGGCCGAGTGTTGAGTGATCCCCCGTGAGGTATGTGAACTTGTATATAAATGGAATTTTAAAGAGGCATGTTATGCCCTAATAAATAATTTCTCTTATGAAAAGTTTTAAATAAATCATGACGAATAGGATTGTAAATGAATAAAAATAAAACTTAATAAAGAATCTTGGAATCCCGACACTCTATGACAGGCCCAAAACCTTCTCTTCTACCCATTCCATTTGGGTGTGTAAGCCACAAAATAAAGAGTTTTGCTTGAGGACAAGAAAAGATTCAAGTGTGGGGATATTTGATGTGTGCAAAACGCAACATATAAATTACATCAAATGTGGCATAAAACTAACCCTTTTTTAATACTAATGTTGGAAAAAGTGTGTTTTTGTCTACCTTTTGTATTTTCAGGGTTAAATGAGCTCAAATGAATAATAGAAGCAAAAAGGCAGCTAAATCTAACATATATACAAGAAAATGAATAAACGTGGCATGCCCGACCCCCCGATAGCATCTTCCTAAGCAAAAACAAGAGAACAAAAGGCTGTACACGCCCCGTGCTCAAGGAGCACGGGGGAGTGCCCAAGTGTCTGTAGAAAAGACAAAGTTGTAGAACCTTCTATCACCCACCACGGGGGCGTGCCCAGCGGACACGGGGCCGTGGTCAACTCTAAGATTCGCAGAATCTAGGAAAATCTTGATAGTACAGATACGCTTCTGCACACGGGGTCGTGCCCAGCGGACACGGGGGCGTGGTCAACTAATGCAGACAAACTGCAATTAATGAAGAAAGAGAAGATGGGTGGACACGGGGCCGTGTCCGGGCTTCTGTGCAGGCTATAAATAGAGGTGCTTGGCTCACTTGCAAACCATCCCTTGGCAAACCACCTCTCTCACACTTCACCCACCCACCACCACCATCACAACCCACATCCATCACCATCATCCATCATAGAGTGTGTGAGTAGTCTCGGGATCCAAGATTGATCGTAAGAGTTCTTGACAATCAAAGGCCATGTTTGCCTAAGTCTCTTACATCACTTGGTGAAGATAAGTGTTTAGTGTAATACTTTTTATTTTTAATCTTTTCGCACTTTTTATTTGGTTATGTATTAATGACTTTAATAACTAGTTTCTTATGTTGAAGGTGAGTCTTCCTTATCGTTTGTCCGTGGTGTCTTGGCATTATTTTACTGTCTATATAAAATAAAATGTTTTCACCATTCATATCTCCACGGTCTATATGGTGGTATGTTGGCTACCTGGTCGGGGGTTAAGGGAACGATTTGGTAGTCTTGCCTTGTTCAGTGTATAGATCCTGCAAGGACCTGGGTCAACTTTAGTAGGACCTCCTTCAATACCCACTGGTATTGGATGGCGGGGGTCCGAACTCCTTGATCCCCTCATATGTAAACTACCACAATATTAATACTTTAACCCGGCTACTTAGGACTGTATCCCTGCTGACTCAGCCTACTTAGCCGAGGGTAACGTCACCTTCAAAAGAGGGGCCTACCACAATATGCATTAATAACTTAATTAATTATGTTTCAATAATCCAACCCTTTAGAATTGTATCCTTGCTGACTCAAACTACTGGGTTGAGGGTAACGTCACCTTCAAAAGAGGGGCCTACTACAATAACTAAGATAATCTGTTAAAAAGTGTAAAAGTGCGGAAATAATCAAAGGTTACACTAAATACGAGTCGGATCCAAGTGATTCGTCTTGTCTATCTGTTTTATTTTTATTTTTATTTTTATTTTTTTAGCATTTTAGTTAGTTTTATTTTTCTTGTTTAAAACCTGTTTCTAAACTTTTGATTTGATTAGACGTTGAGGATAAACCAGTACTAAAAGCTCTTGTGTCCTTGGACGACCTCGGTATCTTACCAACACTATACTACACTCACGATGGGTGCACTTGCCCATATGTGTGTTTAGTGTTAGTAAATATCGTGTTTTATAAATTTAAAACTTGGCTAAAAAGTGTTAATAAAGGGCTTAAAATATACATTAAAAACTAATAACACTCACGCACATCAACTACGGATCCTGAAGAGCATATTGCCCAATATAGGGAAAGGATGGAAATCAACCCTATCCCTCCGGATCTCAAGGAAGCATGCCTATGTAAGGGTTTTGGTTCTACCTTAACAGGATCAGCCTTGAAATGGCTCTTAAACGTTCCTCCTCACTCAATTACATCATTTGCTCATTTAGTGAATTTATTTAATAGTCAATTTTCTTGTAGTCGAAGTTTTGAGAAACTAACCAGTGATCTTTACAGGATAACTCAAGGAACTCAGGAATCCTTCAGGGATTATGTGAACAAGTTTAGTCGGGAATCCTTGGATATCCCACATCTTGATGTTGCAACAGCTGTGCAGGCTTTCAAGATGGGGTTGCAAAAAGATTCTCAATTTTACTAGGATCTTGTAATGAATCCCTCCAGGAATCTGGATGAAGCTCAGAACAGGGCTTTAAGATATATCCGGCTGGAAGATGACAAAAAGATGCAAGAGAGGATGAATTCATCCACAACCTATGAGTTAACCAACAGGAAATCCGAATCCTCGTATAAACCATATCGCTCTAAGCCATATGGCAGAAATGACAGCAAAAAAGTGAATGCTGTTGAAGACGAGGATCCTGAGGAGTATCCTGAGTTGTCTGAATATTGTTTTTCTGTTAATATACCTGAACTGATGTATGCTATGCAGGGTTTAGGAGACAAATCAAGATGGCCCCGGAAGAATCACCAAAAAGCTGATTGGAAGGATACGTCCAAATGGTGTGCCTTCCACGAGGATTTCGGACATGTTACTAAGGATTGCATTGCTCTAAGGAAAGAAATAAGTTATCTCTTGAGCAAGGGATATCTGAAGGATCTCCTAGGAAGAAAGAAGAATAAGGGTCAGGATACTGAGAAGGATCCTGAACGAGCAGCATCACCTCCTGCGGATGCCAAGATAATTAATTTCATTTCAGGAGGATCCGACATTTGCGGGACATCATATTCTGCGGTGAAAAGGCATGCGAAGGAAGCCAAGGCAGAGAGGGGAGATAAGCCAATCAGGATGTCAACCCACACAACTGATAAAGTGATCCCGTTCGATAGCGATGCCAGGGATACTGTCCAGGATCCTCACCATGATGCTTTGGTAATAACATTATATGTTGCTAACCATTTTGTGCGCAGGATTCTGGTGGATAATGGTAGATCCGTCAACATAATTCAGCTGGAAACGTTGAAGAGGATGAATGTATCCCCGATGGATATTACTTCGAAATACACTGTGCTTATTGGTTTCAGTGGAGAAGCCAGGAATACCGTAGGGGAGATAAAGTTGCCCGTGTATGTTGAAGGGGTCAACTCAATGCAGCGCTTTTGTGTCATGGACTCCTTATCTTGCTATAATATTATATTAGGTATGCCTTGGATCCATGATATGAAAGTTGTGCCGTCAACCTATCATCAATGCATCAAGATCCCTACCCCTTGGGGAGTAGTCAAGGTGGAAAGTGATCAGCAGGAAGCAAAGGAGTGTTATTCTTCTTCGATGAAATCCTCGACAAAGCCTAGTGTAGCATAGCAATAAAAGATGCGAGGCCAGGATATCATGGAGGCTTCAGAACAGGATGTAAAGGAAATTATCCTGGATCAGGATAATCTGGATATCTCGGTGCTCATGGGAACCAATATCCCTCAGGATATTGAAAACCAATTGACTAACTTTTTGAAATGCAAGATGTCAACATTCGCGTGGAAACACGAGGATATGACAGGTATTTCCAAGGATGTTATAACTCACAAGCTTGGAATTGATAGGTCTTTCAAGCCTGTCCAACAGAAACGAAGGAAGTTTGCTCCAGAACGGAACGCAATCATTCAGGAAGAAGTTGAAATATTATTAAAGAGCAAGATGATTAGGGAAGTGAAATTTCCCAAATGGCTGGCAAATGTAGTTGTGGTGCAAAGGAAAAACGGGAAATGGAGAGTCTATGTAGATTACACAGACTTGAACAAAGCTTGTCCCAAAGACCCATTTCCTCTACCTCATATTGATTCAATGGTAGATGCTACTGCTGGCCACGAGATGTTAACCTTCATGGATGCCTCCTTAGGATTCCAGCAGATCCAAATGGAACCCTCGGATCAGGAGGATACTGCTTTCATGACACCGACAGGTATTTATTGTTATACTGCTATGCCTTTTGGTTTAAAAAATGCAGGTGCAACATACCAAAGATTGGTGAACATGATGTTTAAAGACAAGCTGGGGGACACCATGGAGGTGTACATCAATGACATGGTAGTAAAATCTAAAAAGGCTGAGGATCACCTCCAGGATATTAAGGGAGCATTCGATATCCTGGACCAATACAACATGAAACTAAATCCTGCCAAATGCCATTTTGGAGTGGGAGCAGGAAAGTTTCTAGGATACATGGTGACGAAAAGGGGGATAGAAGCAAGCCCGGAGCAGATTAAAGGTATCTTGGATATCAAGTCACCTTCAAATATGAAAGATGTTCAAAGATTAACAGGGCGAGTAGCAGCATTAAACAGATATATCTCAAGATCCTCGGAAAAATGCAAGGAATTTTATGATATCCTGAAGAAGAAGAAGAAGAAGAAGAAGAATAAGAAATTCGAATGGGGAGAGAAGCATGAAGCAGCCTTGCAGGATTTGAAGCAGTATCTTTCAACTGCACCTCTATTGATGAAGCCTGAGGATGGTGAACCATTATCCCTGTATCTTGCAGTATCAGGGAATGCAGTAAGTGTTGTCCTTGTAAAGGATCATGAAGGTCAACAGTATCCTGTCAATTATGTTAGTAAAAGTTTATTAGATGCTGAAACTAGATATTCTCATTTAGAAAAATTGATATTAGCCCTAGTTATGGCATCAACAAAACTTAGACATTATTTTGAAACACATAGGATTCATGTTAAAACTATCCTTTGAAAAATGTGCTTAGGAAACCTGAGATGTCGGGTAGGATGGCTAAATGGTCAGTGAAATTAAGTGCCTATGATCTAATATATGAACCTAGAAATGCCATAAAGTCTCAGGCTCTAGCTGACTTTGTGGCTGATTTCAGTAGTGATATTCAAAGTGAAGTAGACCTAGAAGTACAACAGCTAGGAGAAAACGTAGAATCCTGGACATTATTTATTGATGGTGCATCTAATGTAAGAGGTGTAGGTTTGGGTATACTACTAAAATCACCACGGGGGGACATATTACCCCAGGCTATTAGATGTGAGTTTCCTGCCACTAATAATGAAGCAGAATATGAAGCTTTAATTGCAGGATTAGAATTGGCTTAGAACATTAATATCAAGGGTTTACAAGTATTTGTTGACTCCTTGTTAATTACTAATCATTTTAATGGGACCTATGCAGTTAAAGGTGAGAAGTTGATCGAGTATCTCGAAATTCTCAAAAAATTAGCAGGATATTTTGATGTTTTTGCACTTGAACAGGTACCGAGAGAGGATAATGCTGAAGCTGATGCCTTGGCAAATCTTGGATCATCAGTCAGGATACCGAAGGGAACCCAAATACCAATATTACATATTATGTATCCTGTGACGGATCTTCTCAAATCTCAGGATAAGGAAGTAGTAAGTATTCAGGATCCTGATGATGAGTATCCCGAGGAGGATCCTAAGTCCTGGACGGCTCCAATCATGAGATATCTCATGGAAGGACACATCCCAAAGGATGAAAATCCTAAGGCCTTTAGAATGAAGGTATCACGATTCACTATCATGAATAATGTTTTGTTGGTGCATACGTCTGTCGACTTCGTCTTGTATCGAGTCTAGTACTAGAAGTGTTAGATCAGGGCACGTTGTACAAGAAAACCAGGGTTTGGGTGGTATTTAGAGCTAATTCCGCTTGAAAGTGTCAAACACCATTTCAAGCGAAATTAACATAAGCTATTTCGCTTGAATTAGCAAGTGTCACTTTCAAGCGAAATCACATCTCTATAAATAGAACTCAAGCGAAATCATTTGTATGATGCTTGTTTCCGACGGCGAAGCTCTGTCGAAGTGTCTACGTGCTGTAAATTGCTTCTAGATCAATAAACGAGACGATTAATAGTGAATACAAGCTAAACAAAGACAGAATCAATGAATTCCGCCTCTGATTTTGTCTGAGACCTCTTCTGATCGACTCATTTGGTCGTTTCACGATCCTACATGTGGTATCAGAGCTCAGGAGGAAGAGTTCTTACTGTTTAGCTCGTTTTTGCTGGAAAATTCTGATTTCTACAACTTCTTTTCAAAGTTAATCAAGTTTTAACGGACAAAATGGACTGAATTTTTGATATTGTGTGTGAAATACTATTTTAACAAACCCTTGAGAAAATCAGACCTAAATTCGAACTAAAAGTGACAGAAACAGGCTAAAAAGGTTATTCCGCTTGAAAATCTCATCTGATTCCGCTTGAAATAGGTGATTCCGCTTCAAAGATTTCAAGCGAAATAACTAATTTCGCTTCAAGAAGTAATTCCGTTTGAACGTTTCAAGCAAAATCAGTTATTCCGCTTCAAATAGTTAATTCCGCTTAAATTGGTACTTAATTCTGTTTGAAGCTTGGTATCTCGTTTGAACTAATTTCGCTTGAAGTTGTCTTGTAGTTTATTCCGTTTGAGAAGGGTCAAGCGAAATCAGTGATTTCGCTTCAAATCGAAATTTCGCTTGAACTAGTATTTCGTTTGAAAGTGATTGTTCTTGTGAAACTGGTTATCAAACAATGGAAACTGAAGAAGATATAGCACTGTATTACTATGTATCTCAACAAGAGAGTTATACTGAGATTAAAGAAGAACCAGTTTTAGAAGAATCAATTTCAAGAGAATCAGTTTCAACAAAAGATGATTCAGAAACTATTTTAGATGAAACTGAAAAGGGTTTAGAAGTTGATTCAGAAAAAAAACTGATAATCTTACAGAAGCTGTTTCAGAAAAAGTTCCAGTGTTTGATCATTCATCAGAAGAAGAGAGTGACGATGAAAGTGAAGAAATTAAAAAACTTGAATATTATAATAGAATGTTTGGATCTGAACTGTTTAATATGTTTAATGCAGGAACACTGGAAAAGCTTAAAAATAAACAAATTGCAAAAATGAAGATTGATGAAGCAGCAAATGAGATTGAAAATATAAAACCTGAGAAGAATCAAGTTGAAAGTATTCATCAAGAGACATCTGAAAAAGATGAGACAATTGAGTTGTCACAGAATGATGAAGTCAAACCTGATGAAAATATCCAAGCCGAGAAAAATCAGGTTGACAATGATTATCAAGAGAAATCTGAACAAGATGAGACAACTGAGTTGTCACAGGTTAATGAAGTAAAAATTGAAGAAAGTGTTCTTGTGGAGAAGAAACAATTTGAGAAAATTTCATCTTTAAAGGTTGAGACGAAAGCTGATGATAAACAGATTCTTGAGATGTGCTCAATTTGTGAAAGATTGAAATCTAAAAATGTCAAACTCTTGAATGATGTAGAGAGTTTGACATTAGAAAATAGAAATTTGAAAGAAAATGAAACAAAATTTCAAAATCAAATAAAGATTTTAGAAGATGAGAAAGCCATTTTTGGAAAAGATAATATTGAAAAACAAATTGCAATAAATTCTCATCTTCAGAAAATCATTCAGCTTGAGCATGAAGCTGAAAGTGCTCGGAATAAAATTGCTGATTTAGAGAATAAATTTAAAGGTTTTGTGCAGTCTTCATCACATGTCTGTCCAAAACCAAACAATGCAATTCCAATAAGTGACAATGTCACAAATTTTGACAAAGTCAAAATTGAAGATTGTGATGAGAAAACTGATGATGAAATTGAGAAAAGAAAAATATTTTTGAAATTAAATGAAATGTTTCAAGAAACTGTTTTACATTCTACTGAGAAAGGTGAATGCTCAACGCAAAAACCTGTAAAGAAGAATATGAAACAAAAACAAAAGGACAAAAAGCCGAAAAACATTCAAAAAGAAAATAAAAGCTCATCAGTTAAATCATCCAATTGTGATATAAAATCACAAAAAGTTGAAAAACAAAATTTAAAAACTGTTGGTAATAAGTGGTGCAGGTTTGACCACAGTGCTCAAAAGACAAATCCAGCAGACAAGAGAAGAAATGACTATCATCAAGCCAAACAGTGTTATGATCTGAATGTTTGGACTGAAGATGGTGATTGGTACGATAACAGAGTTTGTTACACTTGTGGTGTGAGAGGACACATTGTTGTTAACTGCCAGAATTAGAGTTATGAGATGAGGAGATGCTATAACTGCCAAATCAAAGGTCATATTGCCAGAGATTGCCCAATGAGATCAAAGGGAAGATCGAGGGTTGAATCTCATAAATTGGCAAAGAAATCAGTCAAAGTCAAAAAGATTGAAGAAAAGCCCAAAGAACAGAAAGTTCTAGAACAGAAAGTGAAGCTTTCTCAAGGGTAAAAAGACAGACTGAGGAAAAAGAGGAAGAAGGCAAGAGAATACTTGGAGAAGATTATGTCCTCGGGTTCACCAGTTGGTAAAAATAAGAGTTCTGATGAATCGGTTTGCTCAACAGGAAAGAATCAAACAGGCAAAACGAATTCTTCATATGCAAATTTGAGGACAAAAGGGAAGGAAAAACGGATTTTGAAGAAAGAAAAATTAACAAATCAAATGGTTGATAAATCTAAAAAAGTTAATTTTTCTGATTCAAGAAAATCTGGCGATGAATTTGTTTTATCAAAAACAGACAAGCCACGTTTTGGCGATGAATCTGGCTCGTCAAAGTCAGACAAGCCACGATCAGGCAATGATTCTGGTTCGTCAAAGCCAGAAGAGCCATTTGTTGAAGTAAAAGTAGAGAATTCTGGTCTAATAATGGATGATGCAAATTTTCCACCATTGTTGAACAAGAATTCAAAATCACCCAAGAACAGTCAGGCTTGGGTGAATTTGTTCAAATGAAAAATCTGACTTGCCGGAGCTCCCAGGTTGGTAAGAGTGGAGCAGGAATCGGCATATTTCTTAAGAAATTCATGAAAGTGATATTTTGTCTAACAAAGTGGTAAATCAGGGACATTAAGGTGTACTTGATTTTCTACTTGTAGTACTGTTTGTATTAATTTGACAATGTTATATCTACAAATTGTTAAAAAGAACAAGGTGATGTAATAACCCCGAACCTACAAGTGATTGGTAAACAAACTAATTTTTCCGGAAAAACCATTTTGATTAAAACAAACTTAAGTGTTTTGAAATCATAATGGGAAAATAGTTTGTTGTAAGGGGGAGTTCTGATTGTTTATGTCAATTGAATGGTGATTTGAAGTGATTCGATATCAGTTGTCACGTTATTTGTACAGTTTGTTTTCAAATTTTCTCAGAAAATCAAAATTGAGACATATTTTGATTTTAGGGGGAGTAAAAATTTTAAAAAAAAATTTGAAAATTTGAAAATTCCAAAAACATTGAAATATGCAAAAATGAGTTTTGTTGTAAAAAGAGGAAATGATAGTAGATCAGTTGGACTGTCACAGCATGCTAAAGAAATGGAAAGATAAAATGTGATAAACGGTCTCACTAAAGATGTGACGGTAGGCTCAGCTAGACTAGTAGATTTGCAATAACGATACAAATCTAAATGAAAAAGCCTAGTTCTAGTGGAAAACATGGTTGAAAGCATAGTACTTAGTTTTGTCCTTCTTGACTGTGTGCCTACTCAGTAATCGTTGATTGTCGAAAGACATAAAACTGGTTAAGTTTGTGAACTTTCACAACTTTGCTGAAAAATCACTGTGATTGTGCATTTCATTTTGCAAAGATTTAAACTTGTTTTATTTCATTATTTTGTTTAAGCATTGGACATCCTCTGCGTATACGTGAGTATCGACCTGGATGTTATTGCCTAAACGTTCTGCTTTATTTTCTTTGGTGTTTCGTTTAAGCTTTGGATCACCTCTACGTATACGGAAGTATCGACCTGGTGGTTAAAGCCTAAACAACTTCAACTTGTTTTATTTTTCTTATTTTGTTTAAACATTGGACTTTCTCTGCGTATACGGAAGTATCAAACTGATTGTTAATGTTTAAACATTCTGAGTTATTTTCGTACAAATCACAGTTGATAAAAGTTTAAAGGCATTACTTGAGTCAGTGTATTGCATGATGAGGGGATATGCTGAGATCGTGGGGTTCATAAGAATTTAGTGCAAAATTAATATATCTTAACGTATCGGTAAGCATTTCGAAAGTTTTTAGATTGAGTTTAAGTGGACAACAATATCGTCAATCTATGTGAATTGTTTAGAACTAAAAATGTTTAAAGCTTAACGGTGCTAGTGATTGGTCACATAAACTGATATGATCCTCTTACACAAACTCACAAAAATATTGTATGTAAATATTTCTTTATTGCATATCATTTTTTTTTTAAAAACTAAAACGATTTTCAGTGTGTTTTAGCATAAATTTTGAAAAATACAAAAAGATTTTCGACAACTGATGTTGGAGAGCTGATTTTCAAAATTCCAAATGCTGAACATGATGAACAGGGTTGGGAATGTGTACTTAAATGAAGAAATTTATTTTGAAAGAGAAAGTTTAATTAGTTAATCAAGATCATTAATTTGAGCTTGATGTAACTATTATAAAAACTTATGAGTTTGTGAGAAAATGTGTGCAGGAGTTGAGCTGAACAGAGTTAAAGTCAGGATGCAATCTCAAGGTGATAGCTAATTCCAGACAGCGATCCCAGCATGATGAAAGGGGGAGTCTGACGGGTTAGAACCAAAGAGAAGATCCTGGTACATGCTAAGAAAGATGGGAAGACCGATCAAGATTGAAGAGTCGTTATGATGAAGACTCTCACTAAAGATTCCATCAACATTCAAGGGGGAGTCTGTTGGTGCAGTTGTCTGTCGACTTCATCTTAGTTCGAGTCTCAGATTGTGAAAGAGCCCGAAGACTGATAAAGACTGAATACGTTGAAGACTCGACACTGAAGACTCATCAACATTCGAGGGGGAGTCTGTTGGTGCATACGTCTGTCGACTTCGTCTTGTATCGAGTCTAGTACTAGAAGTGTTAGATCAGGGCACGTTGTACGAGAAAACCAGGGTTTGGGTGGTATTTAGAGCTAATTCCGCTTGAATATGTAATTCCGCTTGAAAGTGTCAAACACCATTTCAAGCGAAATTAACATAAGCTATTTCGCTTGAATTGGCAAGTGTCACTTTCAAGCGAAATCACATCTCTATAAATAGCACTCAAGCGAAATCATTTGTATGATGTTTGTTTCCGACGGCGAAGCTCTGTCGAAATGTCTACGTGCTGTAAATTGCTTCTAGATCAATAAACGAGACAGTTAATAGTGAATACAATCTAAACAAAGACATAATCAATGAATTATGCCTCTGATTTTGTCTGAGACCTCCTGATCGACTCATTTGGTCATTTCACGATCCTACATGTTTTGTACAAGAAATCTCTTGCAGGACCATATCTGAGGTGCTTGGAGGATCCCGAAACCAAAGAAGTGCTTCAGGATATACACAAAGGGGATTGTGGTAACCATACTGGGGGCAGGTCGTTATTCTCGAAGGTATTAAGAACAGGATACTATTGGCCAACGATGAGGAAAGATGCTGCAGAATATGCTCGAAGATGTGATGCATGTCAGAGACACAGTAATATATTACATCAGCATGCTGAACCACTGTATCCTATTGTTTCCCCTTGGCCATTCATGAAGTGGGGAATGGATATAGTGGGAAAGTTGCCAAAGGCTCCAGGAGGAAAAGTCTTCATGCTGGCAATGACTGATTATTTTTCTAAATGGGTTGAAGCTGAAGCGTTTGTTCAAGTTAGAGACCAAGAAGTAGTATCCTTCATTAAAAGGAATATCCTGACTAGATTTGGAGTACCAGCTGAGATAATTTGTGACAATGGTTCTAAATTTATAAGTAAGAGGACTACTGACTTTTGCAAGAGTTGGGGAATTAAAATGATCACATCTACACCGGTACATCCTCAAGCAAATGGACAAGCAGAATCTTCAAACAAGATAATTGTCAACAATTTAAAGAAAAGACTTGGAGTTAAGAAGGGAAGATGGGCAGAAGAATTACCCTTTGTTTTATGGGCTGATAGAACGACAGTAAAAAGTGCAACTGGCCAAACCCCATTTTCCTTAGTATTTGGAGCAGAAGCGGTGATCCCAACAGAAATGGTGATACCTACGGCGAGATCCAATCTCTGGGATCCTGAGCAGAATCCTGAAGCCCTATGCCAGGAATTGGATACTATTGATGAGACAAGAGATGCGGCAAAGCTAAGGATGGCAGCGTATCAACAGAGGATATCCAGAGCATATAACAAAAATATAAGGACTAGAAGGTTTCAGGTTGGATATTGGGTATTAAGAAAGGCTTTTTAGAATACTACTAATCCTGCTGATGGAAAGTTGGCTCCGAAGTGGGAAGGACCTTATGAGATTGAATCAGAATCAGGGAAAGGAGCATACCGACTCAAGAATATGGAGGGGAGATATGCTACCAAGATCCTGGAATGCTATACACCTAAAGCTCTATTTCAAGTGAGTTTAGAATTTAATTTCTAACTCAGAATGGTATGAATTCTATCTCTTTTAATATATTTGATATTGTTTATTCTATTTAACCCAATACTGACTTAAGCATCGGAGGGGTGTTAGCCAGGCTAACACCCGCCTTAGTTTACGGTTGTTTTGCAGTATATGCTTCGGGATATAGCTCCAGGATACACACTCAGGATACTTTGAAAGATTAGAGGATTGGCCCCCTCTCTCACGTTTAAGGGATCCTAATCCCTTCACAGGTTTAAAGGTATTCACCTTTCTCTCGAATTGGGTTTAAACACCCCACCTGGAGCACAAGTTATCCAGGGATAGTTCAAGATAGCGGGACCAGTCCATGTAAAAGTGGCTGACAATTTCGTTATTGTTGGCTATATCCTGGATCCTAAAGGTATATGAGGATTGATCACCCTCTCTCGCGAAAGGGTATTTTCATACTCTCTAAGGTTTAAAGGTTTTCACCTTTCTAAGTCTTGGAGTTTATACACTCCCGCCTGTAGCGCATGAAAATTTGGAATTTTCCCCAGAATATTTATGGGTTTATCCCCAGAATACTTATGGGTTTATCCCCAGAATACTAAGGATTTATCTCCAGTATATTTTAGGGTTTACCCCCTGTAACACAAGAATTGTTCAAACAGTTGGAACTGATGTCCAGAAAATTTCTAAGTGTTCAAAGACATTATGCACAGGGGACATTCCTACTGAGGCAATTGTGTAAAGCTCAAAGGATCAAACTTGGACCTAGTGCAATAAGTATCTCGGACTAGGGACATCTTCTTGGAAAAAATTGTAAAAGGATTGCAGTTTGAGAATAGGGTTACACTCTATTCCTGGTATGATCTTTCCTTTATAAACCCTATTTGAATCATTTGAATTTTTGAAACTAAGTTTGACAAAAGCTTAAATATCCTGATTAGGTGTAAGGCCCTATAATGGTGTAGGTTTACGCCTATCTTTATCAAACACAAATATAGGCTATTGGGCTTAGCCTTGTAGTGGGTTAGATAGTAATGGAATAAGCCATGTGGGCTAATTAAGTGATTTGGGCTTATTTAGTTAATTATTTGTGCATGTGGGCCTGGCCCAGTCTGTAACTAGGTCACCCTATGTAACTATAAATAGGGTGAACCTAGTTCAGTATTAGGTTAGACATTTTTTGAGAGCTTCTTCGGTATTTTTCGATCTCTGTGTTGGTGTACCAGACGGTTCTCTAGAAACCGTGTGCACTTTGGTTATAATCGATTGATTGTTCTTGTTTTTAACACTTTTCTCAGTATTCCGCGCTTTGATTAGTGTTTGATATCCGATTGTGTAGTGTTCCTGGACTTACAATTGGTATCAGAGCCTAAGTAGTCTCACGAAGGCTCGGTTGTGTTGGATATCATTCGAAGAACAAGAAATTTTTTTGAAGTTCGAAGAACACGAAGAACACATTTGAAGATACGAATAACAGTTGAAAATTGGTGGTTTGATCTTGTTTTGGTAAGAATTAAAGTGTTTGCTATTATTTAGAAGCTTTTGGTGGAAATAATCTCTCCAAATTGATTTTCGAAATCTGTTCCTTATTTTTCGGGATTTGGAATTTGATTGGTTTAAAAGTCAAAGTGGGTGATATTATTTCAAATTGTGTGATCAGAGAATAATATCTTCTTCAACACTTGTGCGACCAAAGAATAAACTTGTGCGACTACATCTTGTCAAAATTATCTTGTGCGATTGAAATTAAAGAGAAAAGGTGGGTGATATTATTCTTGTGCGACTGAACTTCCTTCTTGTGCGACTGAAACATCTTGTGCGATCCAACAACTTCTTGTGCGACTACGGGATCTTGTGCGATTATCTTTGGCTTGTGCGATCAGAAGTTCATCATCATCGTCAATCATCACGTTGATCATCATCAACAGTTCGTCGAACCACCATTCCATACATAACCCGACCTGCTACCACGTCTGATTTCAGCCACCGTACACCACCGGAGATACACCAAACCATCCATCTACCAGCAACACCATCACGTTCACAGCGCCATCTTCATCATCTCCGTTTCGGTATCGAGTTCGAGTTCGGTTTTCCGATTTCGCACACCAACACCGTACTCCGATCCCGCAACAGTAAACCACCACCAATCCATCAACCATCTCCGGTCATCGACTTCACTGTTGGTTTGCAAGTTTATCGAGAACAACATCCTTCATCGTCATCAATAAACACCATACACTACAAATAACCACCACTACCACCGTTTATCTCGTCACCTCTGTTTCTCCGTTATCTTCAACCTGCAACTCATCGAACATAAACATCATATCATTCATTGTCACCGTCGACGATCACTATCTTCTCCGTTCGAGTTCGAGGTTTTACACTACCGCATCACCGTATTTTCGAGTCGCCCAACCATCATCTCCGCCGATGACCTGTAACCGGCAACGTCTCACCGATCTCGTTTCGTTGAACCATCATCTTCTCCGGGTTCAAGATTTATCATCGTATCGTCATCTCCATAAGCGTTCGAACAATCTCCGACGACCACCATCCTGTCACCGGTTTTGTTTGTGTGAAGTGAGGTTGGCGGCTGAGTTTTCAAAATTAGGGTTTTGGAGTTGGACAACTGTTCCGTATCGAAGAAAATCAGACAGACGCTGGAAATGGGCCATTTACTCTTTATAATTATGCCTATTTATTCAAATCGTTTGATATTCTTGATGATCCTCCTGTTGGTCATGCAGGTACTTCTGGTACAACTAACGCTGCTTCTCGACCCTCAATTATTCCACATAATGCTGAAGAAGAGGGGGATGTTGAATTTGAGGGGGATTCTACATCTATGGGGGATCACACACCTGCAGTCTCATCTACACCTGAGATTCAAGTGGCTCCGGACTATACCGACATTCTTAATGCTGGAGGGGAGGAGTTGGACTCATCTGATGAGGAGGACGCTCCCATGGATCAAAATGACTTGTTTGATGGTCCCATTCCTGAAGAGTTTGTCGCAAATGGTACAGAAGAGGAGCAACTTTCTGACCAAACTGAGTCAGTAGCAGTTGATCATTTAATGAATGTATCTTCAACTGGAACTGCACCAGAAGTTGCTATTCCTGCTAGTGTCCAGCGTGATCATCCCATTGAAAATGTGATTGGACCAGTCGAGGCGGGAGTGTTGACTAAAAGTCAGTCAGGAGTTATCAACAACTGTTTGTTTTCATGTTTCATCTCTCAAATCAAGCCAAAGACAACTGATGCGGCTCTTTTGGAACCTAGCTGGGTAGATGCGATGCAGGATGAGTTGAATCAGTTTGAGAAACTGAAAGTATGGAAGTTAGTTACTCTACCTGCTGGAAAGAAGTCACTCGGAACTAGATGGGTGTATCGAAATAAGAGAGATGATAGCGGAGTGATTGTCAGAAACAAGGCAAGACTGGTTGTCCAAGGGTTTAGACAGATAGAAGGCCTTGACTACGATGAAGTGTATGCTCCCGTGGCTCGACTGGAGGCGATCAGAATTTTTCTAGCTTATGCCTCCTACATGGGATTCAAGGTCTATCAAATGGATGTCAAGACGGCGTTTCTATATGGCAAAGTAAAAGAAGAGATCTATGTGTCACAGTCACCGGGCTTTGTGAACAAACAGTGTCCCCGTCATGTGTATAAGCTTGATAAGGCTTTGTATGGGTTACACCAGGCTCCTCGTGCTTGGTATGCTACTCTGACAGAGCATCTGCTCACTCATGGTTACACTCGGGGTGTGATTGATCAGACACTGTTCATTCGAAAAGTGGGAGAGGATCAAATCTTGGTGCAGATCTATGTGGACGACATCATCTTCGGATCCACTAGTGACGCGTTGTGCAAGGAGTTTGAAGAAGTTATGAAGAAGCAATTTGAAATGAGTGCGTTGGGAGAAATGAATTTCTTTCTGGGTCTGCAGATTCGACAAGATTCCAAAGGAATTCTCATCCATCAAGGAAAATATGTCGATGATATTCTTGCAAAATTCAAACTTCAAGATGTCAAACCTGCAAACACTCCTATAGCAGAAAGACCAGTACTGACAGAAGATACAGAAGGGGAAGCCGTTGATGCTACACTGTACCGGTCGATGATTGGTTCGTTGATGTATTTGACAGCCAGTAGACCAGATGTCATGTTTGCTGTGTGTCAGTGTTCTCGCTATCAGGCTGCTCCTAAACTTTCTCATTTAAAAGTTGTTCAGAGAATCTTTCGATATCTTAAGGGCATGCCTCGGCTTGGACTTTTGTATCGAAAAGAAGTCTCCATTTGATCTGTGTGCTTTTTCTGACAGCAATTTTGGAGGTACTGGTCAAGACATGAAATCTACGTCAGCTGGATGCCAGTTTCTGGGGGATCGCCTCATCTCCTGGCAATGCAAGAAGCAGCAAACTGTCTCATTATCTACTGCAGAAGCGGAATATGTGGTTGATTCAGCCTGCTGCTCACAGGTTATCTGGATTCAACACCAGCTGGTGGACTACGGTTTGAATTTCTCCCAAACTCCTATTTATTGTGACAATGATGCAGCTATCCAAATAGTGAAAAATCCGGTGTATTTTTCAAAAACCAAGCACATTGCCATAAAAATTCACTTTATTCGTGATTCTTTCAACCAGGGTTTAATTAAATTGGAACAAATTCATACTGACGACAATGTCGCAGACATTTTTACAAAACCGGTTGATAAAGCACGTTTTCTTGCTCTTCTCGAACTTCTCAAAATGGTCGAATTTGAGGATTGACCGCGGTCACACAAAAATATTTTTCTTCGCTTCTGTAAATTTGTTTCTTAAAATAACGTTTCTTTCTTTTTAAGCAAAAATTTAGGGGGATGTAGTCTCAAAAAAATACAAAAACATTGAAAAATCAGAAAAATACAAAAACATTGAAAAATAAAAAAAAATACAAAAATAGTTCTTTGCTTTTGCCATGCCTTGGCTACAAACCGGGAAATGAAATAATTTCACTATGTGGATTAAGGCTGACTCATGTAAGACCAATATTGAAACGGTCTGACTCTAGAGTGATATGTTGGTAGGCTTTATCCTGATGGCTGGATTCTTTGACTGGTTCTGTGCAGAACACTAAATTACTCTATGACCTCAGGAAAGAACGTCACTTGGAATTAGGACATGGCTATTTGAATGCGTGTGTGATGTCCCGATACACACAATTTCGTTCTAGTTCTGAAATCTTTTCTGCCCAACTCGTGTATCTCCTCTGTTTTGCGTGAGCAAAGACCTGGAGATGCTAGGCAACGTCAGCTTCTGCTGCATCCAGATACATGCTGACCTAGTTGTACGTTGTCGCGCTATAGATCAAATACACCCGAAAGAGGCCCTCTAGTGCCCAAAAGAAACCCCCTAAAAAAAAAAAAAAAAAAAAACCTATATCAAACTGAGAAAATCTCATTTGATCTGTATATTATATCCATCTCTGCTGCTGATCTATTCTTTTCTCTTCTCAATCCAGTCCCAGTCAAGATTTCAGAATCCTAGAACGGGCTTGTGAAATATGTGGTAGGGAAACTACACGTATGATAGCGTGTTCAAAATTAAGAATTCCGGGATTTGATCGTGATTGAATTGAGTGTTCATATTAATTAAAATGGAAAACATGATAAATCAGTTGCAGACGGTTACATGAAAAAGGCCTAGGGAGATAAGTTTAAATGGACAAACATACTAGCAATCGCTCGGATCACCCAAAGCAAATTAGTGTTGATAAGTGTAGTCTAGCCTGAAACACTGTGATTTTATCCCATTGCAACTGTAATTGTATATTAGTTTCTTTGTTTATTTGTGTTTTAGATTTTATAAAATCAAACAAAAATCCAAAAATAGAGTGTTTATTTGTTTTATTAAAAAAATTTAACCGTTCTTGAAGATTTGATTGATCATCATAAATTGAATGAAATTTGAATTGTTAAATACGAGTACAAATACTTGGATGTACCAAGTGTTCATATGGTACTTTCCTCTGTTGCACAGAAATGTTTGCTTATGAATTTCTGAGCATGTGCAGAATTTAATTCAAATCAAGAAACAGGGGTTGTTGAAGGTTGAGATGTTGTTGGTTGCTGACTAAGCTTGAAGCATCACAATAGCAAGATGTGCCTGAGTCAGAAGAACCAGATACAAGTCATCATCTGACAGTGATAGTGCATTTGAAGAAGTACCTGTGAACCTGCTTGAAATTGAAGACATTGACAAAGAAAAGAGTTGTTGAGAATCCTCCGCTTGCATTCCTTTCAACAAGTTTTTCAAGCAAAGCTGATCGTGTTTAAGAAGAACAAAGAGCCCAATTTTTAGAATGAAGACATGAAGCATCTTCCAACATGATGAAGACTGCAGTTTGATAAAGACAACATAAACCTAGGGGGATATTGTAAGGCCCTATAATGGTGTAGGTTTACGCCTATCTTTATCAAACACAAATATAGGCTATTGGGCTTTGCCTTGTAGTGGGTTAGATAGTAATGGAATAAGCCATGTGGGCTAATTAAGTGATTTGGGCTTATTTAGTTAATTATTTGTGCATGTGGGC
Organism: Helianthus tuberosus; assembly: GCA_030545235.1. NCBI lineage: Eukaryota > Viridiplantae > Streptophyta > Magnoliopsida > Asterales > Asteraceae > Helianthus > Helianthus tuberosus. The sequence goes on from JARYGA010060018.1 coordinate 47,944, forward strand.
CTGGCCCAGTCTGTAACTAGGTCACCCTATGTAACTATAAATAGGGTGAACCTAGTTCAGTATTAGGTTAGACATTTTTTGAGAGCTTCTTCAGTATTTTTCGATCTCTGTGTTGGTGTACCAGACGGTTCTCTAGAAACCGTGTGCACTTTGGTTATAATCAATTGATTGTTCTTGTTTTTAACACTTTTCTCAGTATTCCGCGCTTTGATTAGTGTTTGATATCCGATTGTGTAGTGTTCCTGGACTTACATTAGGATATATTCTCAGGATATATTCTCAAAATGTATTTTCAAAATATGTTTTAGGATATTTGGTTGGAATATTTGGGATATGATGCTTGGGTTAAAAACTAAAACTGTATTCTAGTCAAATAAGTGTTATCAACACAAACTTTATAGAAATAAAACCATATTAACCGATGACCAAGGGCTTCGTCCTGAAACTCAGGATCCCTCCACCTCTGGCCATCATATTGTTTTAATGCAGGAAAAGAAAATTGTTTAAAGAACAAGAAATGAAATTGTTCAAACAAACACAACCATCAAATTTAAAAAGTGGGCTCAGGCCTAGATATGAACATCCATCACTGCCCGCTTCACTGCGTTCAGGGGGCAGCACCCTCTTCATTCACCATGTCTTCACCAGCATCCGCTTTAGAATTAGCTTGAACATCCTTCTCAGCCTCACCACCATCGCCAATTAGCTTTTCAGTCGCTTTTGAAGACCCCTCAGCTATAGATTTAACAGGATGCTCCACATAATTACCGCCAAGACCCTTTAGCTTCATCTCCCAGGCGTCGATATTCCAAGAAGGGCATTCGAAGCCTAGGGCCTTGGCTTCGTAGGCCATTTTTAGCATAGCCTGAAGAAGGGAGATGACGACGGAGCTTTTAAGGCCTTCCCGGTAAGAGGCCATATCCTGTTTATGTTGGGCATGGGCGGCATTCGAGATGGGCTTGGGCTTCATGAGTAGCTTTCTTAAGGGCAGCCTGATGCTCCTAGGTCATAGCTTTGAACTTGTCCTCGTAATGTCGAGATTTAGCAGCAGCAATCATACCTTGGTCGGAAATGGTAACCTCGGCTTTCTTCAACTTGGACTCGAGCATCTTGTTGAGCCCGCAGGATTCTTCATACAGATGAACCAGACGTTCGAGGCCCTACACCGAAAAACACAGGTATTATTGTATAATAACCAAGATATTGGTTTGACATATATGTGCAGGATATGGAATAAGGATCTATACCTGGTTAAGAAAGGACGTCATGAACCCGCTTGCCTCGATAAACCCGTGATTCTCATAGGGAAACGTCTCGGGAGTCGTAGGTGAATCAGTATCTTTCCTCTTGCGAGAACTTGAACTCCGGGGCTTAGTAGCTGGCGGAGGCTTGGGAATGATGACGGCTTTAGAGCTGCTGGGCTTGGATGAGATAATAGGTTTAGGACTTGGCTCTTTCTTGACCTGGACAGGATCAGAGTAACTGTCCAACTCCTCAAGGTCGAAAACTTCTGGGATTTTGGCTAGTGCTGCATAAAAGAGAAGTTCTAAATCCTTACTACCCTTTCATTACATTACACTAATCAATCATTTACAAAATGACTCTTACCAGACATATCAGATGATGAATATTGACTGGAACTTGGGAGGTGTGTGGAAAAGCTCCTATCACTTTCCGGTAACCGGTAAATTGCTTCGATTCTCTTTTCAGATTCTCTAGTATGAGGGGCTACTTCTTTGAAGTTCACTGCATAAGGGCCAAATAAAAAGGTATTAGCACAGGATATAGTCCTAGAGATATTTGGGGATATTCTTGAAACCCTAAACCCTACCGGTGGTTAACCACTCCACTGGGAGGCTAGTACCCTCGAAGATGGAATCTCGCTTAACGAAGAAGAATTTCCGTTGCCATCCGTCCTCATTTTTGGTGGCTTTAAGAATGAGGGGTTTACTGGAAGTGGAAAAAAGTAAAAACCTACTGGAGCCGTGTGATCGGAGACGATAGGCGATTGGAATATCCTCGATGCAGAGGTCAGGAACGTGAAGATTTTTTATTTGGTTAAGTACGATCAGTACCCTCCAAACCATGGGCATTATTTGGGCAAATCTAAGACCGGTGGTTCGAAAAAAATGCATCATGAATTCAGGGAAAGGATACCGAAGGCCTAGCGAGAAAGGATATGCCGGAAAACAGACCCAATCGGCAGAAGAAACGTCCGATCGAACTGACCGGTCGAATGGTCTGATAATCGCACTATCTGGAAAGGCGTCGGAGGCTCTCAACACTGCGATATCTGCGTTATCGAAGGCACAGATCTCCTTCTCGGGGTTCTTGAGAAGGTTTTGCTGAACGAAGGTCTCCGTCGATTCGCCGGTATGAGAACGGGTTCTGGTAGCCATTGGAAGTAGAATAAAGAAATTAGCAGGGAATGAAGAAAGAATGAATAATTACCTGGAGATTATGTTGATGATATTTGATTTTCAAACAGAAAGAGAGAAGATATAGGGGCGTAATAGATATCCATCGAGTGAAAACCGCGTTGGAAGTTGCATAATGCTATCTTGACCGTCGTTTCAGTTTAATAACCTCGATTAAAGAGATAAGCTTTAAAATATATCCGTTGGAATTGGTATACCAACAGATATATTTTGGGGACAATTGTTATGGGTGGTTTTCTGCTTATATATCCTGACTAATATTCTGACTATGTTTCTTTTATTGTGATCAGGATATCGGATCAGGATATTGGTAACATCCTGATGCAGTATCCTGGTGGTAACTAATTAACTCACGTGCAGATTATTGGAACAAGTCTCTAACGTTCAAGTGGACTTCTTCTCCACAAGACTCGGGCAAATCCGTTAGATTATGGATGTTGAAGCCGAAAGACGTGGACTACAGAGTTCACATATGGAATATTCGCTGAATCCCGGAATAATAGGATAGTTAGTTAGTTTCTTTTACTATAAAAAGGATTGATCGGATCAGATTAGGGGACACAATTTTTCGCACACTCTTTCTCTCCAACTGCAAACACTCACAATACACTTAGACTTGTATCAAAATCACATTGTAAAACTCAGTCGATCCGCATCATATCCTGCACTATATCCTGACATTTGAAGTAATAAGAAGAACAAGGCAGCTGCGATTGTCAGCTCCCGCGGTTTTGTGCCGGCGATCTAGATTCATCAAGGGCTTTCCTCGTACATCCCGTGTCACCCTTTACATTTTTTCTCATTGTTTGATTATAGATACAGCTCGATATCCTGAGCCGTATCCTGATAACTGTTTTTGCAAACAACTTATTTAGCACACTACCTCACTTAACTAATTTGATCACTTAATTGCTTCGGTAATTTTTGACCAAAACAGAAACCTCCTCCCCGACCAGGGGAGGGTACCTCGGGAGAGCCCCCGAGTTTTGACCCGTTTGCTTCAGCCGATTTACCTCCGATCCCACAGACTACACCTTTTACTCCATTTACATCTAAATCACTTGATGAGCCATTTTGATGGTTCCCGCCATATACCATGCATATCTCAGACCCTTACCATCCCTCCCATTGCTTTGGATACACTCGGGATGAGTTACTTTTGTCGCTTCAGTTGCAGTTCGAGATCTTGAGACGTAGAGTTCTCGAGTTGGAGTTCGGTGAGGGTGCTAGACGGTCACCCTGTCTCTGTCATTATGCTCATATCCCTCTGACTCATCACCGTCAGCTTCATTCATACCTCCACCTACTGCTCCCGCACCTGTTCCGGGTTATGATGCTCGCTTTCTCACAGTCGAGCAGTGGATTAGCTTTTTGCTTCGCCGTGTTTACGAGCTCGAGGAGGAGCTTACACATATCCGTAGTTTGCTTTTCTTCCCCCCTCCTCCTCCGCCATCAGCACCGTAGGTTTTTTGTTTTATGCAGATGCACTACTTTTGGTGAGAGCACTACAATTGAGCCGATATTGTGAAGAATGAAAGACCACTTTTTGACTATATTATTTTTGTATATTGGCAGACTTATCTAACACGGGTAGTATGACCCTGTGTCTCTTTTGATATGATACAATGTGGAAATAATGTAACATGTGTTTGGTCATTAATGAAAGCTCAATAGTCGTGTTCTCAATAAATAAATTATTGGATTACATGTTCATGCGATGATAATGTTTGATTGATTGATGTGATGACTGATTATGTTATATATACACATACGACTCCTAGACAATTATTTACTTATTAGGGAATAAGGCCTAACCTACCCGAATCTTCTTACTAGAAGAAAGATGTCGCCTCGAAGGAATACCGATACCAACAACCCTCTGCCGAGGACAGAGGCCGAACTACAAGAGCGCATCTCACAGGCCATCGCTCAGAACGAGGCCTTTCGCTCGGAACATAGCGGAGGTACCTCTGGGAATAACCCCCCAATCATTAATGTTAAGTCACCTAAGACACATTACAATTCGCTTGGCTATTTCCAAATGTGCTTTGCTAATGCTTTCTATGAATGATGTTTCTTGTGTTACAGGTTGTACCTATAAACAGTTCTTGGACTGCAAGCCCCTAAATTTCGATGGCACTGGGAGTGTTGTCACCTTCGTACGCTGGGTGGAGAAGACGGACTCCGTATTGAGAATGAGCAAATGCGCTCCAGAACAAAGAGTCACGTATATTTCTGGGTTGTTTCTAGACGGAGCGCTGTCGTGGTGGAACCTCCAGGTGCAGACATTGGGTGAAGTTGCTGCGTATGCATTAACGTGGAATGAACTGAAGGAGTTAATGCGTAAAAAGTATTGTTCTCGAGTGGAGATCCAGAAGTTGGAAATGGAATTCTGGAACTTAAAAATGGATGGTCCAAAGGTGGCGGAGTATATTCAGGGATTTCATGATTTTTCGAGAGTTGTTCCTTATTTGGTGGATCCGGAGTTTAAAAGGATTGAACATTTTATCTGGGTATTGGCACCGCAGATTCTAAGCAAGGTGACAGCTTCCAAGCCTCCAACTATTTCTAAGGCTATTGACTTAAGTGTAGCGCTTACGGAGGAAGCAGTTCGGCTGGGAAAGTTCTCGATTTTAGAAACGAAGAAGAAAGAGACTCATGTGGAGTCATCAGGGGATAACAAAAGAAAGTTTACTAATTTCAAGAAGGGTACTCGAGCGAATAACAACAACAATGCCAACAAGCAAAGAGACACTAATCAGCCAGCGGAGGCACAGACTGGCGCTGCAAATGCTGAAAACAGGGGAAAGGGTACATGGGTACCCTACCAAAGTGCGACATCTGTCAACTTCATCATGCTGGTCGGTGCAGATATGGAAAATGTGAAACTTGTGGGAAAATTGGTCACTCTAAGGAGGCATGCTGGTATGGTGTTGGACGTGTAAATGGAGGACAAGGTGGTAATGGAAACCGTGGTGGGAATGGAAATCAGACTGGGAATCGAAATCAAGGAGGAAATGGTAATTTCGGTGGAAACGGGAATCATGGTGGTTATGGGAACCAAGCTGGTAACGGAAATCAAGGAGGGAACAATAACAACAATAACCAGGGTGGTAATGGGAATAGACGCGGCCAAGGATGTTATGGTTGCGGTGATATGGGGCACTTTAAGTGGGACAGCCCCAAAAATAACCAAGCACGTGGAAGGGTGTTCACCATCGGAGCTAGGGAAGCACGCCAGGATCCAAACATGGTTACTGGTACGTTCCCTATTAATCAACGTTATGCATCTGTGCTGTTTGATACAGGTGCCGATTTTAGCTTCGTATCCCTAGACTTTAATAATATACTTGGTTTAGTTGCGAGTAAGTTAGACGTCCCGTATTCGATAGAACTGGCTAATGGAAACCTAGTAGAAGCTAATGAGGTGATTAGAGGTTGTATTATGGAGCTCGAAGAGCGTGAGTTTTCGATAGATCTCCTACCAGTCGATTTAGGAAGCTTTGATGTTGTAGTTGGGATGGATTGATTGTCTAGCAACCGTGCGGAGATAGTTTGCCATGAGAAGATCATTCGCATTCTAATGGCGAATAAGGAGACGATCGTGATTCATGGAGAGAAGCATGATACGCCTTTGCGAATCATCAATTGTATGAAAGAACAGAAGTTTCTACGGAAAGGATGTGTTGCCTTCTTAGCACATGTTGTGGATAAGGAAGCCGAAGAGCCAAAGCTTGAAGATATCCCTGTGGTAAGGGAATATCCTGAGGTCTTCCCCTAAGACTTGCCAGGATTACCTCCACAGCGACAAGTCGACTTCCGCATCGAGTTGGTTCCAGGCGCCGCGCCTGTAGCCAAGGCACCTTATCGACTTGCGCCTTCCGAGATGCAAGAGTTATCCACGCAGCTTCAGGAGTTTATTGGACAAGGGATTTATAAGGCCGAGCTTCTCACCTTGGGGAGCTCCAGTACTGTTCGTTAAGAAGAAGGATGGTAGCTTTCGAATGTGTATCGACTACTGGGAGCTGAACAAGTTAACAGTCAAGAATTGGTATCCATTACCGAGGATTGATGATTTATTCGACCAACTGCAAGGATCGAGCTACTACTCTAAGATTGATCTTCGATCGGGTTATCATCAGTTGCGGATTCAAGAAGAGAGCATACCAAAGACCGCATTCAGGACTCGTTACGGACACTACGAGTTCCTCGTGATGCCATTCGGACTGACTAACGCGCCGGCAGTGTTTATGGATTTGATGAATCGTGTGTGCAAGCCATATCTCGATAAGTTTGTGATTGCATTTATCGACGATATTCTGATTTATTCACGGACGAAGAAAGAGCACGAGTAGCATCTCAGAGCCATTCTAGAGCTATTAAAGAAGGAAAAGCTCTACGCAAAGTTCTCGAAGTGCGAATTCTGGATTCGCGAAGTACAGTTCCTCGGTCATGTGGTAAACGAGAATGGTATTCATGTGGATCCCACAAAGATTAAGGCAATCACGTACTGGGAAACTCCGAAGACGCTGACTGAGATTCGACAGTTTTTGGGTTTAGCGGGCTATTACCGCAGGTTCATTGAGAATTTCTCCAAGATAGCTCAACCGTTAACTTCCCTTACTCAGAAGGACAAGAAGTATGAATGGGGAGACAAGCAAGAAGAAGCATTTCAGTTGCTCAAGAACAAGCTATGCGATGCACCTATACTATCCCTACCCGAAGGCACGGAAGACTTTGTGGTATATTGCGACGCTTCGCGTCAGGGATTTGGTTGCGTGCTCATGCAACGCCAAAAGGTTATCGCTTATGCTTCACGCCAACTGAAAGTCCATGAGAGAATTACATCACTCACAATCTGGGGCTAGGTGCAGTGGTATTTGCCTTGAAGATCTGGCGACATTATCTGTATGGTACTCGATGTACTATCTTCACGGACCACAAGAGCCTGCAGCACATATTTTATCAGAAAGAGCTTAATATGCGACAGCGACGATGGGTTGAGGTGCTGAATGATTATGACTGCGAGATCATGTATCATCCTGGAAAAGCAAATGTGGTAGCGGACGCCTTAAGTCGAAAGGAAAGGGTTAAGCCTATAAGGGTTCGAGCTTTAGAAATGATTATTCAAACAGATCTCACTTCACGTATACGTGCCGCACAGCAAGAAGCTCTTAAGAAGGAAAATCTTAAGGCTGAATATCTCCGAGGAATGGAGAAGAAGTTGGTTCCTAACGAGGAAGGAACCTTGTATTTCATGGGACGCATTTGGGTTCTGCTCTATGGCGGTATACGAGAGGTTATTCTTAATGAAGCTCATAAGTCAAGGTACTCGGTCCACCCAGGATCGGACAAGATGTACCAAGATCTGGAGGATTATTATTGGTGGCCAAGACTTAACCTTCAGGAAATGCCTAACCTGTGCTAAGGTTAAGGCCGAGTATCAAAAACCTTCAGGCCTTCTGCAACAGCCTGAGATACCCATGTGGAAGTGGGAACATATTTCGATGGACTTCATAACAAAGTTACTCAGGACTCCTAGAGGACACGATATGATTTGGGTAATAGTGGATCGGTTGACAAAGTCTGCACACTTCCTACCTATTCGAGAGAAAGATAGCACTGGAAAGCTAGCTGAGCTTTACCTCAAGGAGATAGTAGCACGTCATGGAGTGCATATCTAGATAATATCAAAGAGAGATGGATGGTTTGTGTCAAGGATTTGGCAATCCTTTCAAGAAGCCTTTGGATCCTAGTTGAATCTGAGTACGGCCTTTCACCCGCAGACAGACGGTCAGAGCGAGCGAACTATTCAAACACTGGAAGACATGCTTCGTGCATGTGTAATGGATTTGGGTGGCAGTTGGGATACTCATCTACCTCAAGTTGAGTTTTCCTACAATAACAGCTACCATACAAGCATTCAAGCCGCACCGTTCGAAGCTCTTTGTGGCCGTAAGTGCCGTTCACCGTTGTGTTGGGCAGATGCCGGTGATAGACAGATGGTTGGTCCCGAACTGGTTCACGAAACGACAGACAAGATCATGCAGATCCGAGAGCACATCAAGGCAGTTCGTGATCGACAAAAGAGTAACGCAGATCGAAGACGAAAACCTTTGGAATTCGAAGTAGCAGACATCGTTTTGTTGAAGGTCTCACCTTGGAAAGGTGTAGCAAGATTCGGGAAACGTGGCAAGCTAAACCCATGTTACATTGGGTCATTTAGGATATTGGAAAGGGTTGGTACCGTTGCATGCAAGCTAGAACTACCGGAAGAACTACACGGTGTTCATGATACATTTCATGTGTCAAACCTGAAGAAAAGCCCAACTCAGGAAACAGTTATCATCCCTGCGGATGAAGTGCATATCGACGACACTCTCAACTTTACTGAAGAACCCGTTGAGGTTATAGACTGGAAAGTCAACAAAACTCGGAGGAGTAGTGTTAAGCTTGTCAAGGTTCGCTGGAATTCACGTCACGGCCTAGAGTTTACTTGGGAGCGTGAAGATCGAATGAAATCAAAGTATCCACATTTGTTCCCTAACTCCCCTGAAACGGATAACACAGCTTAAAATTTCGGGACGAAATTTTATTAACGGGGGGAGAATGTGACAACTATCAAATTTCCATGTATCCGTACAATAATTAAACAGTAATTTGTAGCTTAATGACTGTGCTTGATTTAAATTAATGACATGGATGCTTTCTAATTATTGTCATATACATACAAGTGCATCCCATATTGCATGATTTCATACCATTATTGCATGCAACACTTTATGATTCAAATGATGCACGAAACAAAGTTAGCACAGTTATCAGACAAACTAAAAGTACTGACGGGAGTTCAGCACTTAGACAGACATGATGTTAAGACACAGAATGAGCCCGAAACCAAAAGTTACACTAGTATAGTGTGTAGGAAAGTAAGGGTCATAAAAATGTCTTCCTAGTGGTAATTTAAGTGCCGGAAAGTGCCTAAAACTCACATAAACTGCAGAATTCTGCAATTTTCAGCAAAAATCAGCATTTAAACTCTACAATATAGTGCAGAATTATGGTTTAATGGTCCAGAATACTTTCCCAAGTGTCGGGAATCAAAACTGTCATAGAAGGGAACATAAAGCACACAAAACTGCGTAGTTTAGCACCTTAACGAACCGGTATCCGACCAAACAACCGGACACTACCTGAAACACCAAATTTTCACTAGAAGCATTGTTTGTTCATTTCCGAGCTAGTTATAGTCACTAAACATCATAACACACCCTAAATTATCATAACACTTAAAAACACTAAACACTTCACTTAGAATCTAACTAGATCATTTAACTAACAATTGAAATCCAACCCTATACCCCCCACCCCATGGCGACGGATATCATGCGTGGACCCACCCATGATTTTATAGCAATTGTTTATGTGAATTGTTGGAAACTTTGGGAGCATAATAACCTATGGATATTTAGATGTTGGAAACATGTTTAAATTAACCTCAAGTCCCACATACTTCTCATTTTCACAACACCAACACACTTCATCTCTCTCCCTCTATTCTCCTTGTCTACGGCCGTGAACCACCACCCAGAAACCCACCATTTTCACTTCTTGTTCATTCATTCCAAAGTGATTCCAAGGTGCTAGAAGCAAGATTAAGGAGCTTGGAGCCATTGGAGGTTGAAGGACCTTTCTCTACAGCTTTTATCCACCTAGTTTATCATCTTCTTCATCTTTGGTTTCTTCCCTAGCCTTGTGCTAGTAGTAAGACTCTCATAACTTGTTTTTACTTCTTATTTTGTTGGATAAAAGAATATGTAAAAGGTTAATCATGAAGATCATGAAAAAACAAGAAGATGAACTCTAACATAAAGCTTAAAATCATAAGAAACTATGTTGTTTTAGTGTATGTATGAATCTTGATTGTTGATTTCTTGTGTTTATGATGTTAATCATCATAAGAAGCTTGCTAGATTGTGATTAAACACATGATCTAGCAAGTGAGAGGATGAATCTTGTGAAATCAAAATGATCATCCTATTATGTGGAACATGAACTTGAAAAAGAAGATGTTTTTGAACATGATGATGATTTATACATAATATAAGTCTTGTAGATGGATGATTTCAAAAATGATTTTCTCAAGAAACCAAGTTTATTTACAAGATTCACATAACCATGATTTCTAAAGAAACTAACCATATTTTTAGTGATAAATCAAAGCTAGAAACATGTTGTTAACAAGAAAAATTTAAGAAGAAATAGTTTTAGAAAATCATCTTATAAGTTGTGAAAGACTAAATTTTTCAAGAATGATATTTATAAACAAATGACCACATTTTTAAGGGTAACTAAGCTTACTTAACAACATACTAAGTTACTACAAATTTTTACAAAACTTCAAGTTCATGGTGTAGTGTAAATTGTAAGATTTTGGCTCATGGTAAGTGTTGATTGATTTGTTGATGATTGATGATGATTTTAAAAGTAAATGATATGCATTGAAAGCATGGAAACCTCCATTTTTAAGGGGAAACTATGGCAAATTTTTTGTAGAATTTAAACACTTAGAAAAATATTTTTAAACAAGTGTTTATAAGTAAATTTTAACCATGATTTTTCATATAAAATTTGCCATAAATTTTGTTACAAAAATTACAAATATTGGAGGTTGGTTGTTGATAAATAAAAGTGACTAAGTATATATTTAGGAAAATATATATTTAGATGTCACAATTTGCGTGATTACTTGTATACTATGTGTATTAGTTATATTATTTTAGAACTTGAAAATAATATAACTTACCAAAAATACCAAAAATTGTAATACAAAATATTACCAAAATTCCAAGAAAATAAATATATAATTTATACCCAAAAATTGGACAAACCGAACAAGCAATATGGATTACACTTATATATATATATATTCTGGAAATAGAATTATATTTTGACAAATGGGTGAAACGGTATTTTGGAAACCAAGGAAACGAAAAATATGATTTTCATAAGTATTACAAAAATATATCATATTTTATTCAAGTAGAAAATATATTATTCTGAATGGAGAAAAATAAATATATTTTCTTGAACAATTAGAAAATATAATATTTTTGAAGAAAATATATATTTTCTTAAACAAATTTAGAATATATTATTTTTGGGTGAAAATGGAATTATAAATATTTTCTAAGTTAATCTTGAAAATATATTATTTTTAAGGTTTATATAAAAATATAATTATTTTTTCCAAGGAAGAATTATAGATAATTTTCTATAATAGTTTTGTTAAAATATATATATTTATAAATTGGTCATTTTTATTGATTAAAAATAATATTCCGGAAATTTAAAGACAAAAATTAAGTATAAGAATACTTAATAAATATGATAAAAATACATATACTCGTACGTACAAATACACACCGGAATACGCCACCAATACTTGGCAAAATACACAAGTCTAGAAATATACAAGTATAAGTATACCCATCCTTGGGAAATATACATGTATAAATACATAACATACCAAGTTAAAATATATTATTTTAACAAATATTCCAATAATTAATAAATATAATTTAAGTTAAAATATTATTACTTTTACCAATAATTATATATACTTTGGAATAATATTTATTACATCAAAACGTAACTCAAAGATGCTAAGTCATAACAATTAAGACTAAAAGTCGTGGCACAACCCATCCGTCTAATAGAACATAGCACGTGTGTAGGTAGTTGCACGACTTCGGGACAGGATCTTTGAGTTACACCAGTTTGCAGGACGCAAGATTGTGAGTTCATGTCCCCCTTTTCTTTTAACTATTTTCAGTTTTATAACTTCGGGGGTGAAATACGTGTTACAAATATTTCAATGATTTCCAAATGGTATGGTTAGCTAAGGAATGAACTGTTAGATCATGTGAATGGGTAGGAGCACACTTAAGACCATTAATCCTCGTATAAAGACCGAGGGACATGAGTGATAGATCTATTTGGGTGTTGCGAGCCCAACCCCTGGGCCAGAAGTGGCCGAAGGTAGTGACTATGTCTTCCAGCCGGAAGCCCGGTACAAAATCTGCTAGGTTTGAGCCTTCCTACGCCGTTGCACACATATTAATGACCTTGCAATTCATTAATTGATCTGTCCATTGACGCTTTCATACCGGTTTACAAATACATACTTACAGTGATTACAACTTTATTGCGAGCTCACATACAAAAACACATGAACTCGCTCAACTTTTGTTGATGTTTTCAAACTACTTGTATTTCAGGAAATTGAAAATGGATCTGGCGGGCGTTCAAGGTTTTCAAGATGTGTCTATAATAAATGATGTCATCCGCACTTTTGTAGGGTTTGACTTGGATGTTTTATCTTAGATAAAACATACAATTCAAAGCCTTGTTTATCAATGTATTTTGTCAAGTCCTTCATGGAACTTTAAACATTTGGTTGGTTTGTATTTTAAACTCGAAGTCTTTGTTGGTATTAAACAATGTAGTTTGTAATATTTTGAATCATACTCATGGATGAACATCATGGTTTTAATCATTTAGTTGTTTGGTATAATTGAATGCAATGATATTAAGCAAGTCACACATAATACGCTTCCGCAAAAGTCAGGGTGTGACAAACTGTGGGAGTTTGGATTAAAGGGCTAGAAGAAATTCCTAACTACAGACAAAAACTAGAGGAAGGCATAAAGAAGGTGATATATGCAAGTGTTGAAAAGAAGAAAAAACGATAGAGGAAATTGTTGTTGAAAGCCAGAAAATGGTGGATGAGGTGAAGAAAACGGATGTGAAAACAGAGGAAGTTGTTGCTGAGAAACAGCAAGTGATTGAAGAAGATCATAATCAAATGGCAAAGGAAGCCACGGTGCCAGAAACTGAGGTAATAATTCAAACTAATTCTTCTATATCATCAAATAAAATTGAAACTAAAACAAATGATCAGTGCAAGAAATGCGTGGAAACATGCAGTGCTTGTACTGAAGAGGATAAAAATTTGAGATCCAGAGACATTGAGTTTACTAAAATAGAAAAGATTTTCATAGAAAAATGTAATGAAATGATTGAAAATGAAAAGTTTTTGAAAGAAAAAGAGCTAACACAGAAATGTGAAAATCTTGAAAATGAAAACAAAAGTGTTTAGCTGATTGTAACGAATGTGTTCAAAAAGATAAAAGAATTCAAGAGTTGCAGAAAGAATATGATGGAATGAAATTGTCATATCATAATGTTAAAGAAGCTTATGAAACTTTGAAGAGTAAAGTTAGAAGTTTAGATGATAGATTGTCGGCTTGTCAAAAGACAACTAAATTTCTTTAAGCTAGATATGAAGGAAAACAATAGGTTCTAAATCAATATATTGATGATGTTGCTAAACTTAAACAAGAATTGGCTGAAAAAGAAAAATTGATTAATAAACTTCAAAGTTATCATGCTTCTTTATACATTCTGGAACGCATTTTCAACATCACACCAGATGGTAAAGAGTCTGAAAAGAACAAAAAGGGAATTGGGTCAGAATACCATCAAGTTCCACCACCGTTGGAAACTAATTATACATTCTATGATGGCGAAAAAGTGGAAAAAGCAATAAACATGGTTGACCAATTAACTGACAACATCGATGTGACTTACACTAAATCTGATGATCTTGATGATTCAGAGGTGGTATGTAAGGTTGTTGAAAGCGTTCTGACAGAGGATTCTACCAAAACAGCTAAGTCCGAATCACATGATGAAAATGAGGGAAGTTTTCATGAAAGTTATCTTAAAAATTCAAAATCTGAGAAAAATGCGAATGATGATCCGATAAGATTGGCTTATACCATGATTGGATCGGACAAATTAGTCTCAGATATTGAATTCCCAATTCAAAATGTGATTACAGATAAGATTGACAAAGTCTTCAAATTGGTAGAAATTGAAAAGGCTGAAATTGCAAAATTTGCTAGAAAGAGCAAGAAGTCTTTTTATAACAAACCTAGTTACAATAAGAAAAACATGAAGGCTGTGTTGGGTTATAAAAGGAAACAAAATCATAAAAGGTTTGACAAGAGAAATCATCAGAAAAAGACGAACTTTGTTCACGGAACAAGTTCTAAGGAAGAGAAAGAACTCCAATTTAGACGATAGTCTAATGAAGAGTTCAATGCTCAGAAAAAGCAACAACAACAGGTTAAAGATGTTTCAAAAAGAACATGTTTTAAATGTGATCAAACTGGACATGTTGGTCGCAAATGTCCAAATCTGAAACCTGTTGATGTTGAACAGAAGAAACAGCAAACTACAGCTGTTAAACAGAAGTCAACCAAGTTTGAATCACAACAAACTTGGAAACCAAAATCAAAGACACCCAAAGTTGTGCCACAACAAATTTGGAAACAAAAGGTTGATTTACCAAAATCAAAACAAATTTGGAAGCCAAAAACATCCAAATTTGAACCAAAACAAATCTGGAAACCTAAGAATGATTTGTCAAAACGAAATGTTCAAAATGATTCAAGATTTTATCCAAGGAATGTTTCAAAAGGACAAGTTTGGGTGGCAAAAAAAATAAATGATTTTTGTGAGTGATAATCGGAATGAACATGTATTTGTGAAAAATGATAAAGATTTTCCGAAGTTAATAGTTCTTATTGTGTGACAATACCCAAGGTCAAACAGGCTTGGGTTGCATTGTTCAAGTAATTGAATTGTTTGAATGTGCATGTGCTCCTAAAGATAGTAGAATGTCAAGATGAAGAGCAGAGCAACCTGACACAGGAGGTGGCAGGTCCCTGCAACTGAAAAACAGGGAGTTTGTTTGTTTTTGTATATAAATAAACCATAATTCAAAAACCCTAAAAAATAGAGAAATTTGAAAAACCAAAAATATGTTTTTATTTTGCCAAAAATTGAAAAATGAAAAAAAAAATATGTTTGTGTTTTAAATTTTGTCAAAAATTAAAAACTTTACAAAAAGATGTTCTGATTGAATATGCCGAAACCCTCACGGCTGAACAAACATGATTATTTCACAAGTGATTAAATGGTTTTAACATTGTTAAAAATCAGTGTGTAGTAAATCATGGGGGTACTTTATGCTAAATAGAGTATGTGAAGCAGAAAATGGATGGCGAGATGAAGTTATCTACATCGGTTATCAAATTTTCTTTAAATTTTTTGAATTTTAGGGTGAGTAAATATTTTCAGAAAATACAAAAACATATGAAAATTTGAAAAAGACAAAAACATGATAAAATTCAAAATGAGTTTTTGTGTAAAAAGAGGAAATGATAGTGCATCAGTAGACAATCACAATACGCTAAAGAAATGGAAAGTTTATATGTGATAAATGGTCTCACTAATGATGTGCCAGTATGTTTTTACACATTTAGTAGATTGATTTCGAGATATAAACCTAAATATCAATATCTTACTTACTTCTTGGGGAACATCTCTCGGATATATGGATAACCTCCGAAATCTCGTTTGAGAGGTTGCCTGATTCTGAGATACTAGGTCTTTATACTGTTTGATATCTGGGGTATTATACCTGGTCTTCTGATTTTGCGTCAGCAATGGCCTAGACCTCGTATAATACTTTACGCGCTTTAAAATGCTTTCCCTGTGCATAAAAATTGAGAAAATACCGAAAGATATAAATCAAGTGCAGTTGTAAAGAAGATCCCTGTCACACCCCCAAAATCCACATGCGGAGTATCGCCGCTTGGAGGCGTGACTGACCAGGATCAAGCCACCAATCATATTGAACATAACAAGTAATAAGTAAAATTCAACCACACAATATGAAAGGTGTTTCAAATCAAAAACGTAGTTAAGTGTTTAGCGGAAGCATAATTGTAAAACCCAATGTAAGTATTAAGTACGAAATAAAGTAATGTTTTTAATATGGCACACACTGCCATGTCCCACAACGACCGCGCCTCCCTGTGCAAGCTCCATGAGTACCTAACGACCTGCAAGGCATGTAACAACGAGTCAACAACAAAGTTGAGCGAGTTCACAGTTGGTTGTTTAGTTATAGCATTCGTTTCGTAAATCATATGTTCGTTTTGTAAACCATGTATCGTATTAATTCGTATCGCGGTCTCCCAGACATGTTTGCGAAGATTAGTGGGGGCTTCCCATGTGTTACTAGACCGTGCGTATCGACTACTACGAAAATGTAAGTGGTGCCCTAAGTCAATGTCTATCAGCATTGACCCTTTACCCATAGTCCATTAGTACACGCCCGTCCGACTGACACGGTGTGAGGTTTGTTAAACCTAATAGCGCTATTAACTAATGACCCGCTCGCCATAGGCCTCGGCGATTAAGTCGATATAAATGAGGGACTTCATAATAGAGGTTTGGTCCAGTGTGTAATCTTGGCATCCTACCCACGGAGGATAGTTGTAGTTACCGTTTAAATCATTAACTCATTCCCAACCCTTGGGAACCCCATGCCTTGGAAAGAGTGTGAACTCACCTTTGCTTTGCTCGGTAGATAAAGCATTTGTCCTAAGTTGGTCAGCCATATCCTATTATGGTTATCACGTATTAGGACGGTAAACAAGTAGTCACGTATAAACTACACGTATCTAACACATATTTGTCAAGTAGCGTACACACATCAACTATTGTATAACACATTAACCATAAATAATCCATGTATAAAACAGTTAATCATGAAATAATAATATGGAACAGTGAGTGTGTGACCTTTTAAAAGATTTGGGTTTTTCTAGTGTGCGACCCACTAGAATAAGGCCAGAGGTATGTTTAATGTGCGGCCCACTACCCAGTGAACGGTCCACTCGGGAGTGTACGACCGCTGGGTAGTGTGCGGTCATATTAACAAACAGTTTGTACGATGTGCAGTGTTGACTTGTTCGTAAGGAGAGTGTGCGACATAGCTTATTAAATTAGAAAAATACTAATACAAACAAATCAACATTCCACTTTAGGCAAAACCTTATGTAACTTGTACTAATTATTGTAGCACATTGATTTATCATATTAAGACTAGCTTGTCATTGAATTTAGTTTATAGCATAACCTAACTATTTTAACAAAGCACACCACACGAATCATCACAATGTTAATATCATACAAATCCCTAGTTATCAATTTATTATTACCAATACGCCAAAAATAGATTTTTGTCAAGTGTAACTCATCTAATCCAAACATAATGATTACCCATCTTTTATCACAATCGTCTAACCCTTGTATTTAGCCCCCCCCAAACTTCCTACGAGTAATTTATATTTCCACCCAATAGTTATCACCCTAAAAGACCAAACATCTAACGTTACTGTGCTTATTTCCAAAAGCACATTTCTTAAACATTCAAAATGACTTACCAAATATTTGTGACATGATAGAAAATCAACCCCATCTGGATCCACTCATCTTTTTATTTACCAATCAGTAACAAGTTATATATTATTGTTATTATTATTATTATTATTATTTTTTTGAAACTAGAACAAAGAACACAGTGATAGGTGAAATTCTAATAACAGTAAACATATATAATTACATCAAAGACTCAAAAATTATCAACACCAAGCACTCTTTAATTTGCACATTGGAACCACAGAGGATTCCGAACAATAATCGGCCAAAACAATTCATCTAAACTTCCTAATCATATAAACTGTTCTTTTAAAAGAAATCATATCACCATTGTCATCACAAGCATTGGTTAAAAAAATCAACTCAGTTTAACAATCAACATCAAGGAACCACAAAATATGCAACTAATAATCTCATACATCAAGAATCTCAAAAATGCAATTTTTAAAGGATAGCATATTACTGACTGAGCGATTGTGCGATGAACGGACACCTGCGGCCAGCTTCACCGGGACAAGCATCACTAGCTTTTATTCTGCCATCGATCGAACAGCATCCAAACCAGAGGTAACCGAGGAGAAGCACTGCTGTGTCGCCGTCATCTTCACAGCCGTACCCCACCTTGACGCCTCTGTTCAATCACCGTCGTCGTCGCCAATGCAGCTTCCATTACTGGGGCCGCCGCCGTTGCGGCTTCCCTTTTCTTTTCTTCTCGACACCCTCTATCTCCGTCCGTCTCTCCTGATATGTGAAGGTGTAAGGGATGTGGCTGGGTTTAAGATGAAGAGGAGGTTGGGTAGTGTTGTGGGGTGGTTGTGGTTCGCCGGAGAAGGTCGCCGGAGCTTCTGGTCGAGAGAGGGGGAGCTGTGTGCGGAGGAGTGAAGTTTTTAGGGTTTGATTTTATTAAAAGTGAGGGGAGAGGGGGTATAAGGTGTTTACATATACTAGGGTTTAGGGGTTTGGGTGAGTTGAGTTGAGTTGAGTTGAGTTGGGCTTGGGCTCGTGTGCACAAACCCGTTAGTTGCCGTGTACATTTAACGCTTAGTTGTGTCTGTTAAATTGTTTACCCTTGACTCGGGTTATCAGTTAAATGGTTCGTTTATCCTGTCGTAGGTTGTTATTTAATAATAAAAATAATCATCAGTTTTTTATTAGGATCAGGAGCGCGGGTTGTCACAATCCCTAAGTGGGACACACCTCAAGTCGAGCCTTCATCTCTTTGATTGAACAGTAGTTCATACCTGGGCTCTCAAGGTCTCGCACTATCCCAGAGTACAAATATCAATATAGTATATTTACATGTAAGACTGAATCTAGGGAATCTTGATACGGGAGTATATTTTGAGGTGGGACACACGAATAAGTTAAGTTCTTAAAACACTAATCTCATCTCGATTCAGTTGAACTTTGTGTGAAAATTTAAGTGGATTAGTATACTGACAATCTAAGTGAATCATTTAAAACTTAAAGTGTTTATAGCTCAACAATGCTAGTGATTTGTCATAAACTGATATGATCCTCTGACACGAACTTAAACAAAAATATGTATGTAAACATTTCTTTATTGCTTTCATTGAAGAAAAACTACAAAAAGATTTTTAATGTGTTTTAGCATAAACTTTGAAAAATTCAAAAACATTTTGTTTATACTTTATTTTCGACAACCGATGTCTGAAAGCTGAATTTCAAAATCTAAGTATGCAGAACATGTGTCTGGAAAATAAACAAGTTCATTAATTTGAAACTTGAAGTTTTAAATGAAAAATAAAAAAACAGTTTGTGAAAATCTCCAAAATCATCAATTTGGACTTGGATGATTATCTGTGAGGATTTTGGTTGCTTAAAATGTCAAATACTTGAGGATATTTGATAGGGGGAGAAGAGTCAGGAAATTCTGGGTAATCCTAAAAGCCAAGTGTTAATCCTAAAAAGCACGAAAGCTTAAAGATAGGTGTTAATCCTAAAAAGCATGAAACTTAAAGATAGGGGGAGCCTGAAGAACGATTTAGCCAAAAGGGAGAACAGTTGAAGCTTTAAGCAGATCCGCGGGGAGTCTGTTAGAGTAAAGAGAGAATCTGTGGTGCTGAAGATATCAACATTTCATGAAGACTCAGAGAGAGATAAAAAGCTACGAGATTGACTGCAGTAATATCCAAGGGGGAGTCTGTGAGTGCATAATATCTATCACTTCCGTCAATCACGTATCGTAGCTTAATCAGATGATACAAGACTGATGTTGAACAGAGCAAAAGTCAAAGTTGATGTATACTGAAGTCCATTCGGACGAATGTGCAATCTTTTCATCCGGATGGAGGCCCATCCGTCCGGATGGAGGCCATCCGCTAGGTGCTCTCGTCCGGATGAGCATTGCCTATATATATGTGTGTTGAGTCTTGTCATTGGATAACTTTTGTGACATGGGTGGGAAAACTCTGTCAATTTGTTTACGTGGTTGTAAACTGTCAAATCAGTAATAGAAAACAACTTATAATTACATCTTTGTCTACAATCTACACAAGTACTTGGATTCCGCACAAGATACGTGTTCATACGCATTCATCAGTCAAGGAGTCAATCCTCGGAGCGAATTCATATGTGTTTTCTACACTTGGTCCATGGTTATTTTGGGGATTTTGTTAAAACTGTTGTTGTGTATTAGATTGAGGTCTATGATTAGGATATGTGATCAATGGTGCAGAGTTGTTTGACTCACTCTTGCACTCTCTTGCAAAGTGACCTAATCTACTAAGTCTGAATTTACATGGTTTGTGATTAAACAAGAATTAAGTTCAAAAAAATTTTATATTGTAAATAAAGATAAGTAATCACAAATGAGATATAGACATCAACATTTATTTTTCATTAATGATTTAAATGTTTTACAGAAGATTGACTCTACAAACTCCCCCTCAGACTGATCACTATAACAATTCAGTTCGTACAATAGAAAAGTTGATATGTAGTGATGAATAGATCTCTAACTAGTGAGATCTATTTAGACTAATGTCATGTCACACCCCGACCTCGTAAAACAACAAACCGCGGCGGAAACGTCGGGGAGTGGATCGACAGAATTATTGTTTCACAACACATGGTAATTAAAGTTTGGTTTTATTTAAATTAAAGTGTTTACATTGTCTTGAAAACAAAGGAAATATAACATAATTAAACTGTTCTTGCTTCATTTTATGTCACTAAGGCCCGAGTCTGCCTAAGCGTATCACTTTCCTCATCAAACATTAGCTCCTGAAAACACATGTGAAAATAGGTACGTCAGCATAAAAATGCCTGTGAGATACATAGGTTTTGTTGATGAAGGATTCATGACTTGTAGTTAAAAGAAATGTTTAACAAAAAGTAGTCATGAACCTTATAAAGATGTTTTCTTTTATTAAAATCATACGAAAATCGATAAGAAAATCAGATGATATAAAAGAATAATGCATGGTTAAGTAAATAACCAAGTAAAAATGAGTTTGTATAAAATATGTCGTTTGTTAAAACAATGTCTTGTGAAAATATGTCATTTGTATAAAATGTATCATGTCTTTGTCGAAGTGGTTTAGATAACGCTGCGATATGTAATATCATAAAAGCACTAATATATAGGAAGTACCAGCGGCGTATCCACCATGTTTTATCACATTACACACGCCTCATTATTTAAATCACTTACCAAATAACCCCCAAAATGTCTTGTTTAAACTATTGTCAAATGTTCATGTATAACAATGTTTAATGACTCAATGCCATGTGTAAATCATGTCTTGTATAGCAAATGTCAAGTAACAACAATGTCTTGTATGGTGAATAAAATGTATTTACTCAAACCACATGTATATGTCGATGTATAATCAAATGTCATGTGAAACCAAATGTCATGTGAAACCAAATGTCATGTACAAAACAATGTCTTTGAATAAACCATAGTTTAGATCAAAAGTTATGTTTTGCAAAGTCAATGCTTTATTGATACAAACATCTATGCAGTAATGTTTATCGCATACATTCAAGCCTTGCGACTGTCGGATAAACCCTTAAGAAGTTAAAGGTTTATCAATTATGTATATCGGATTCTGTCATTCCTTACTTCCAAACAAACCTAGGAAGCCAGGAACGGGATTTGTCAAGTCCTATGGTACCACTACATACTACCGAGCGGCGTGATCAATGTCAATGAACGTATTTTTGTCCCGTTAAACATACCAAATGTAAGCATGTTATGTAAAAACCATGTACTAGGTATGTTAAGTAAACATACAAAGTAGAAATGTCCATGTAAATCAATGTGCCCATATGCTGAGTAAACATATGTAGCAGAAATGTATTGTAAATCAATGTGTCCATATGCTGAGTAAACATATGTAACAAAAGTGTTTATGAAATCAATGTGCTAGCATGCTCAGTCAACATACATAGCAAAGCATAATTGAAAGCATGTACTATATGCGTACTAATTGAACATAGCAAGTATATGTCATGAAAAAACGAAAAGCACAGAAGTAACAAGTAGGCACATGTGTATCACCCCAAAATATTTGAAAGCGGTAAAAGAGAGGACTATGTACTCACTTGAGCTTGCTTAGTAGTCTTGGAATTAAGACCAAATAAAGCTCGTAGGATCACGGAATCAATCGGCACCTAATATAGGTAACTATGTTAATAACCCGAACCTAAATCGGAAGATCGGATAGAATGAGGTCTCGTAAACCAAATGAGCAGGGGCGCAGCATAGTGGGGGCGGGAGGGGGCGGCCAACCCCCCGAATTTTTTGCTCAGTAGTGGAGAGTATATGTAGTTTTCGTATAGAATTTTTTCGGTATATAACCCCCCTCCCCCCGGTTTTATAAATTTTTTTGGGTATATACGTTTTCGACCCCCCGGTCGGAAATCTCAATGTATTTTTCAATCACCTTTTCCACAGGCGTAACCATGGCAGGACATAACAGGCTCAGCTCCTCATAATGGTCAGTATAGGCTCGATGTTCACCGCTGTCTTGCTTTAGATCGTCAAATTCCCTTTCCAATGCTCTAAGCTCATGACGAGGACAGAACTCCTTCATCATTAGAGCTCGAAGCTCTTCCCAAGTTTGAGCTAGTGCCACATCGGCACCCCTATCACGCATCACACCGTTCCACCATGTAAGAGAATGCATCTCGAATGCACTGGATGCAAACTCAACCTTACGCTCATTCGGACATTGCACATGTCTGAATGTGCTCTCCAAACTTTCGAACCATTGCAGGAGCGCAGTTGCTCCTTGTGACCTAGAAAACTTCAAAGGTTTAGCAGAATTGAAGGTCTTGAAACTACACTGAGCATTGTTGTTGTTATTGTTGTTGTATAACTGATGGATCTGGGTTACTATCCCCGGAAGCACAACAGCCATCTGCTGAGAGACAAGGGCTGCGACTTCTTCGTTGGTTTGAGGTTGTGCATCTCGTCGAGGAGGCATTTTCTAAAAGGAACAAGGAAACATGAGAGAAACAAGTGAAATGACATTGGGTAGGAATAGAATGCTGCAATGACTGATAAAAAGGCATGGATGACGGTCATTTGTTCGAGTTACGAAGCAAACAAACGACACACAAAAGCTAAATCAAAGTAAATAGGTCCTCATAATGTATCGCGAAGACATGCTTTAGCCTATAAGTGGACACTCATCCCAAGAGTTCCCAGGTAAGAGTGACTGGTCCGATTATGTGGATTTGTACGAACACTCTAGCCTTAGACAGAAAACTCAGGATGCAGGCATCCACCCTTCCAGATTGCACGTGTTCACACTATAAGACCCAAACTTTGACGAGACTTTGAAAACTTAGAAGGTTCAAAACCTTATAATAAATCATCCTAGAACAGATGATTGGTTTTCAAAGCGGATTCGAAATTTGTGTTCTTATTTTGGTTGTCACCTAAAGATAGGCGACGGTATTGTTTTAAGACTAAACACAAGATAACTTGTGTTAGGGTCCTAGGAAGGTTATAGTCTAGGTCAAAGCATTACTAATAACCTAATTCCCTATAACCATTGGCTCTGATACCAACTTTTCTGTCACACCCCAACCACGTAAAACAACAAATCATGGCGGAAACGTCGGGGAGAATCATTGTTTCACAACCATGGATTAAATAATTTTGTTTTATTGAATTAATGAACTCATTGTTTTATTCAAATCTGATAAATACAAATATTTTCTTTCTAGTTTTAAAGTCGCTAAGGCACGAGTCCATCCTATGTATATCACGCATCAATATTCATCACATAGCAGCACATGAAACATGCGTAAAAATAGGTACGTCAGCATAAAAATGCCTGTGAGATACATAGGTTTTATTAATGCAGGATTCATGACTTGTAATTTTAAAAGAATGTTTAACAAAAAGTAGTCATGAACTTCAAAATATTTTCTTTTATAAATCATATAACAAGTGATAAGAAATCAGATGATATAAAAGAAAGATGCATAAATAAATAATTAAGTAAAATGAGTTTGTATAAAATATGTTGTTTGTAAAACAATGTTTTGATAAAAAGGTTTGTAATATATAAAAATAAACTTTGGTTTTAAGAAAGTCGAATAAGTAATATATTAAAAATATATTTTAGTTCCAAAATTGTTAAATAGATAGTATATTAAATATACTTTAGTTGTCAAAATAATAGTTATCAGTAGTATATCAAAAGTATACTTTGGTTTTATAAATAACATATTAAGCTATGCTTTGGTTTGTAAATAACATATTAAACTATGTTTTAGTAATTAACAAAATATATGTTGGTTTGTACAATATCACATATGAGAGCATATCAAACCATACTTTGGAAGTATAACATAATATACAAAAAATGTGATTTAGAATTCATTCAAACCTTAGTGTATCAAACTACACCATTAGAGACTATAGAAATACCACAAAGGCAATCTCTATTTGGATAAAAATCGGTTTCTGACATTCCATATAACAGGATTGGGGTGTCTACTCCTATAGCGCTATATCATACTACCAATCGGTCTGGTGAATGTATAAAACAAGTACAATCCAACATTTAATTTTATAATCTTTGAAAAATTAGTGTTTAAACCATAAATATTCATGCAGTTTGTCAAAAGATAAGTACTAACATGTATAATTAATTTATACTTTGAAATCATGAACATAACAAATAGGTACACATGTTTCACCCCAAAACATTTGAAAACAGAAAAAGAGGGGACTATGTACTCACTTGAGAGTGCTTAGAAGTCTTGAATAACAACCAAGCAAAGCTAGAGGGTTCACGGAAATCAAACGGCACCTAATATAGGTAACTACATTAATAAATCGGACCTAAATCGGAAGATCGGATAGGATGAGGTTTCGTAAACCAAATGAGTTTTGGAACTCATATGATATGGTTTAACAAAGCCTACATACTAAATCGAAACCTAACCTAAGTACTTACGACCCGTTGAGGTAGCTTACGCTACTTTAACGCGTCGTTCGCGTAAACCGCGTTCGGACCGCCTAACTAGTCCTATGACAAGTATTATATGCCTTAACAAGTCTAATAATGTTTCCTAATTAGTTTAGATATCAAAATTTAGGTTACATATGCTTAAAATGAATTTACGCGCAAAAAGGGCATTTTGGTCATTTTCCTAAGGCATATAAACTACCTATCATACAACTAACTAAACGAAGTGACCATAAGGTATAACCTTGGAAGGTTATTCCCTATACAACTATGGTTACCTAATGTGTTTGGTCGGATCCTAATGATCGACCAAACGGGTCGGGTTCGAAAGTCTAAGCGGTTGTTTAGACCGCTTATCTTACGACCCTATATAAGCACTAAACCTAAAGTGACGAGCTAAACATGTTAAAACATGTTTAACGAAGTTAGAAAACAAGTTTGATATAAAAACAAACGGTTTTGATACCCAAGAATAGTTTGGTTGCAAAATACGCATAAACGCGTATTTTGACTGAAACTATGACTCGTCACTACGCCTAATTAACGTGGTAACCAGTCTGTATAGTCACAAGAGACTATAACCATCGTGATTACGCTCACGTTACGAAGTTCAAACGAACTTCGTGTTGACCATAGACTGGTCAAAGCCGAAAGTCAAACACTGTTTGACTTTCGTGCTAAAAACGCATAAAAGCACGAAAGAATATTTACAAAGGGTCCAAGCTATGGAGGTTTGATCTAAGAATTCTCAGGTATGAAGCTTTGAGCTTTAACTTAGAGAATATTCAGATCAAAGTGTGAGGAATAAATGAATTCTTGGTGGGTATTTATAGATTTAGGTCCACCGTTAAGATCGTTCCTCGATTCCCGAGCTTCAATCTCAACCGAACAAGTGCACCCACTGATTTGTAATACAATGGGTACTTAAAACAAGCACATAGGCTGAGGAAAACCATGGGAAAAAGCCTGAAACCAGCTGCAAAACCAGAAAAACAACTTTCTGAACTGGGCATAGGTCGCGCCTCGCGTAAGATGAAGCCCTATCTTACGCGGCCCGCGAGAGATAACTTTCCAGAAATGTCAGATTTGGTTCCTGCACTTGAAAAACTTGCATTTTGATGCAGTTTTGGCACGTTTAAGCCTCGTTAACCTCATTTCAAGGCTCCAAAATGAAGTTAAAGCATAGGGAACATGAAACATGCTCAAAAATATCTCGGATGTCGGTTCGTTTGGCCGTACGATCACATTATTCGGTTAATTACGACGAAACACGAACGGACGCGAAAAACGATCCTAATTACGTGACGAATGGAATTTTATCATGCCAATCACTAAAATAAAAGATTTTAATGATTACATAAATTTTTGGATGTCCGGATATATTCAGAACGTAAGATATGCTCGAAAATGCAAACTTATGCACTTTTTTACGCTTATAGTCCCTGAATGACCAAAAAGTTTATTTTAGCATGCCGAACCCCTCAAAGCCTATTTCTAAGCTATGTAAAGGATATTTATGGCATGTTTAACTTATGATCATGTTTCGGATTGTCCGCTACAGTACGAATCGGCATACTTTCGTAGTTTGTCGAAATTAGTCCTTGTAAGCGAATAAACTTGATTTCGACACACCAAACCTCCCAAAACTTATTTCTAAGTTATGTAAAGGTTATTTAAGGTATGTTAAGCCTATGTATCTATTCCGGAGTGTTTGTTGCATTAAACTGATTATATTTATGCATCAGGTCGCGTATAATCTTCCAGAAAGCGATTTAAAGCTCGAAATCAAACAAGAATTGATATGTGCAAATAATACACATATTTTCACAAATCCCAAGCATGAGACACAATATTCCATTGATTTGGTATTTGTATGATGGTTGTAGTAACACAGGTGTCATAGTCTCCCCTACTTTAGGAAATTTCGTCCCGAAATTTAATTTTAGAGGAAACCTGTGAAGACAAGTTTGATTGTTTCGCTTTCAAATGACTCCTTCGTACCCTAAGTAAAACTCTGGGCCACGTTCGGAATCTTAGCGAATTTGTCAGCTGCCAAAGTGATGTCCTTGTAGTAACAAAACATGGGGTTTCGAACTACGGATAGAAGGACGTTTCCTATGAAGATTATTATAGGAAACTTGTGTGTGCTCGAAATCGGTGTCGGAGATTGTAAGATAAAATGACATTGGTCAAGGTCCAAGACTTCTAGTAACTTAAATAATGCTACGTTCGCAATGTAATGAGGAACACTTATATATAGGAAGTACCAGCGGCGTATCCACCATGCCCCTTTCTACATTGTTCCCGTTTCGTTATTCTCGTCACTATAGGTCTTAACGCATGACAAAACTTGCTGTGATTTCTGTGCACTGAATTCCATAATTATGTACGCATCCATAATTACGTGATTCCTTGCACAGTCTGCACAGTTCATTTCATAATGCGTAGGGGAAATCAATCGAATAATCATGAAGTGACTTGACTAGACCACCAAAGGATCTTTTTAACTAGATCAACGATCGATCTTTTTAACTAGATCAACACATGATCTTCTTAACTAGACCGTCGTATGATCTCCTTAAATAGACCACTGAAGGGATCTTTTCAGCTATATCATCACATGATATTCCTATCCAGATTTTTGAATCAATCCTTTTTAACTAGACCACTCAAGGGTCCAATTATAGAATAGTACTTTATAATCCAAGGGTCTTAACTATTACGTAGAAGCCCATTAAGGATTTAAGGTAGTACCTTTGGATATCCTACTATGAATCCCTTATACGAAGATATGGAAGATTCTACGAGGATTTGGACAACGAAAATTCGGATCACACAAAAACACAAGACATAAAGAAGTCACATAAGCACATAATCACATAATTGTTTATCTTAGTTTACAATTTGTTATTATTTTGTTAATTTTCTTGTTAATTGTGCACACGAGTATGTAAAGCTCACCAGGAATCCAATCCGTGAATTCCATTTGGCACTTTAAACATCTTCAAGAATCTAACTATGAAGATAGGAAGATCTTAATAGGAATTTCGGCTTTGTTTCTTAAAAGAAACGAGTATTTAAGATTTTTGGGGAGATCACAAGTGATCATAAAAAATGACAAAACCACACGAGTAGTTTTTCTTGGTGTCGGCATCGTAGGGTTGTATCAAACATTCACACAATCGCATCAGTTTCGTAAAATAAAATTGAAACAACAAATTTTATTTATATAACCACTGAGTCGATTTAAACATCAAAAGATAACAACCAAGGAATTACAAAAGACTAATTGTTCACTGCTGCATCATTGTTCGCGTTTGCCTCGTTTATGTTAAACACTCGTCCACGCGCTGGATTTGCGTTAACAAGTCTTGGGCATTTTTTCGGTAGTGAGTAAGGTCACCACAGTTATAACACGACCCAGGTGGAAACCGTGCTTGAACAGCAGTAGGATTGGCAGCAACTTGGTTAGCATAACGGCAGGTATTGATCAGATGTCCCAATCGCCCACAGTGGGTACATTTGTGACATTGTTCTTGCCCCAGATGATGACGGTTGCATTTGTTGCACAAAGGTGCGGTACCAACATAATTTTTCCTAGCACAAGGTTAGGCTGGCTGGTTTGGTGCAACCTGATTGTTCTGAGCAACCATTGCGAAGTTTTGTGAGGCCTTACGCTTCTTCTTCTTGGATGTCTCGGCTTGTTTATCCTTCGGCTCTTCTTGTTCAATCTTGTCAGATGGTTTCGGGTCGCCCTTTCGGAAAAGCTTACCTTTCCTGATCTGATATTCAGTCAAGGTAGCAGACAATTCAATGGCCTGTCTGACGGTAGTAGGGTTGCTACCAGTAACAATTTCCTAGACCAGATCAGGAAGACCATCAATGTATTTTTCAATCGCCTTTTCCACAGGCGTAACCATGGCAGGACATAACAGGCTCAGCTCCTCATAACGGTCAGTGTAGGCTCGATGTTCACCGCTGTCTTGCTTTAGATCGTCAAATTCCCTTTCCAACACTCTAAGCTCATGATGAGGACAGAACTCCTTCATCATTAGAGTTCGAAGCTCTTCCCAAGTTTGAGCTAGTGCCACATCGGCACCCCGATCACGCATCACACCGTTCCACCATGTAAGAGAATGCTTCTCGAATGCACTGGATGCAAACTCAACCTTACGCTCATTCAGACATTGCACATGTCTGAATGTGCTCTCCAAACTTTCGAACCATTGCAGGAGCGCGGTTGCTCCTTGTGACCCAGAAAACTTCAAAGGTTTAGCAGAATTGAAGGTCTTGAAACTACACTGAGCATTGTTGTTGTTATTGTTGTTGTATAACTGATGGATCTGGGTTACTATGCCCGGAAGCACAACATCCATCTGCTGAGAGACAAAGGCTGCGACTTCTTCGTTGGTTTGAGGTTGTGCATCTCGTCGAGGAGGCATTTTCTAAAAGGAACAAGGAAACATGAGAGAAACAAGTGAAATGACATTGGGTAGGAACAGAATGCTGCAATGACTGATAAAAAGGCATGGATGATGGTTATTTGTTCGAGTTACGAAGCAAACAAACGACACACAAAAGCTGAATCAAAGTAAATAGGTCCTCATAATGTATCGCGAAGACATGCTTTAGCCTATAAGTGGACACTCATCCCAAGAGTTCCCAGGTAACAGTGACTGGTCCGATTATGTGGATTTGTACGAACACTCTAGCCTTAGACAAAAAACTCAGGATACAGGCATCTACCCTTCCAGATTGCACGTGTTCACACTATAAGACCCAAACTTTGACGAGACTTTGAAAACTTAGAAGGTTCAAAACCTTATAATAAATCATCCTAGAACAGATGATTGGTTTTCAAAGCGGATTCGAAATTTGTGTTCTTATTTTGGTTGTCACCTAAAGATAGGCGACGGTATTGTTTTAAGACTAAACACAAGATAACTTGTGTTAGGGTCCTAGGAAGGTTATAGTCTAGGTCAAAGCATTACTAATAACCTAATTCCCTATAACCATTGGCTCTGATACCAACTTTTCTGTCATACCCCGACCACGTAAAACAACAAATCGTGGCGGAAACGTCGGGGAGTGTCGTAACAGAATCATTGTTTCACAACTATCGATTAAATAATTTTGTTTTATTGAATTAATGAACTCATTGTTTTATTCAAATCAGATAAATACAAATATTTTCTTTCTAGTTTTAAAGTCGCTAAGGCACGAGTCCATCCTATGTATATCACGCATCAATATTCATCACATAGCAGCACCTGAAACATGAGTAAAAATAGGTACGTCAGCATAAAAATGCCTGTGAGATACATAGGTTTTATTAATGCAAGATTCATGACTTGTAATTTTAAAAGAATGTTTAACAAAAAGTAGTCAAAAATATTTTCTTTTATAAATCATATAACAAGTGATAAGAAATCAGATGATATAAAAGAAAGATGCATAAATAAATAATTAAGTAAAATGAGTTTGTATAAAATATGTTGTTTGTAAAACAATGTTTTGATAAAAATGTTTGTAGTATATATAAAAATAAACTTTGGTTTTAAGAAAGTCGAATAAGTAATATATTAAAAATATATTTTAGTTCCAAAATTGTTAAACAGATAGTATATTAAATATACTTTAGTTGTCAAAATAATAGTTTTCAGTAGTATATCAAAAGTATACTTTGGTTTTATAAATAACATATTAAGCTATGCTTTGGTTTTGTAAATAACATATTAAACTATGTTTTAGTAATTAACAAAATATATGTTGTTTTGTACAATATCACATATGAGAGCATATTAAAGCATACTTTGGAAGTATAACATAATATACAAAAAATGTGATTTAGAATTCATTCAAACCTTAGTGTAT
Source organism: Helianthus tuberosus (assembly GCA_030545235.1). Classification (NCBI taxonomy): domain Eukaryota; kingdom Viridiplantae; phylum Streptophyta; class Magnoliopsida; order Asterales; family Asteraceae; genus Helianthus; species Helianthus tuberosus. Next base: position 79,073 of record JARYGA010060018.1, read on the forward strand.
CAAACTACACCATTAGAGACAATAGAAATACCACAAAGGCAATCTCTATTTGGATAAAAATCGGTTTCTGACTTTCCATAGAACAGGAATGGGGTGTCTACTCCTATAGCGCTATATCATACTACCAATCGGTCTGGTGAATGTATAAAACAAGTGCAATCCAACATTTAATTTTATAATCTTTGAAAAATTAGTGTTTAAACCATAAATATTCATGCAGTTTGTCAAAAGATAAGTACTAACATGTATAATTAATTTATACTTTGAAATCATGAACATAACAAATAGGTACACATGTTTCACCCCAAAACATTTGAGAAAAGTAAAAGAGGGGACTATGTACTCACTTGAGAGTGCTTAGAAGTCTTGAATAACAACCAAGCAAAGCTAGAGGGGTCATGGAAATCAAAAGGCACCTAATATAGGTAACTACATTAATAAACCGGACCTAAATCGGAAGATCGGATAGGATGAGGTTTCGTAAACCAAATGAGTTTTGGAACTCATATGATATGGTTTAACAAAGCCTACATACTAAATTTAAACCTAACCTAAGTGCTTACGACCCATTACGACCCGTTTAGGTAGCTTACGCTACTTTAACGCGTCGTTCGCGTAAAACACGTTCGGACCGCCTAACTAGTCCTATGACAAGTATTATATGCCTTAACAACTCTAATAATGTTTCCTAATCAGTTTAGATGTCAAAATTTAGGTTACATATGCTTAAAATGAATTTACGCACAAAAAGGGCATTTTGGTCATTTTCCTAAGGCATATAAACTACCTATCATACAACTAACTAAACGAAGTGACCATAAGGTATAACCTCGGAAGGTTATTCCCTATACAACTATGGTCACCTAATGTGTTTGGTCGGATCCTAATGATCGACCAAACGGGTCGGGTTCGAAAGTCTAAGCGGTTGTTTAGACCGCTTATCTTACGACCCTATATAAGCACTAAACCTAAAGTGACGAGCTAAACATGTTAAAACATGTTTAACGAAGTTAGAAAACAAGTTTGATATCAAAACAAACGGTTTTGATACCCAAGAATAGTTTGGTTGCAAAATACGCATAAACGCGTATTCTGACCGAAACTATGACTCGTCACTACGCCTAATTAACGTGGTAATCAGTAGGTATAGTCACAAGAGACTATAACCATCGTGATTACGCTCACGTTACGAAGTTCAAACGAACTTCGTGTTGAGCATTGACTGGTCAAAGCCGAAAGTAAAAAACTGTTTGAATTTGGTGCTAAAAACGCATAAAAGCACGAAAGAATACTTACAAAGGGTCCAAGCTATGGAGGTTTGATCTAAAAATTCTCAGGTATGAAGCTTTGAGCTTCAACTTAGAGAATATTCAGATCAAAGTGTGAGGAACAAATGAATTCTTGGTGGGTATTTATAGATTTCGGTCCACCGTTAAGATCGTTCCTCGATTCCCGAGCTTCAATCTCAACCGTACAAGTGCACCCACTGATTTGTAATATAATGGGTACTTAAAACAAGCACATA